>OZ024741.1:217116850-217206850 GCA_964016885.1 Eledone cirrhosa | reverse complement strand
TTACTTATTATTATTATTGTTATCTTTTTATTTTTAGTTTTGTTTATGATATATATTTTTATTAGTATATTGAAATCTGCTCTCTACTTCTGCTTGATAGATAATCTGGTAGAGTAATGACATGAATAATAATACACATATTTGTATGCTCAAATTTTTATACCACATTGAGAACGTTTTCCATGAGTTTTGCAGAGTGAATCAGTTAGATTCGCATGGATGTTTGTAGCTGTCACATAAACATATGAATTTTTTTTAAAACTAAACATAAGATAATTAATTTTCACACATTATAGATACTTGTCTCATTCAGGAATACTGATATTTACAATATAGTGTAAGTTTTATAAATATTAATACATTAAAACATAGGGTTTTTACGCCTCGAATATATCTGGCTATTTTTAAATTTTTTAATTTTTTAATCTCGCTATTTTTTCCTCTCTCTATTGTTTTCCTCTCCTCTCTCTATATTTTTTTCTCTCTATATATATCTCCCTTACATTAATACTTGAGCTAAATAAATAAATAAATAAATAAACGTATCATTGATACATTTACTCAAAATGACCTCCCACTACCTAATTTTCTATATATATATATGTATCTATCTCTATTTCCTCTCTCTATATATATATATATCTCTTTCTGTTTCTTTACATGAAGTTCTTCGCTTTATCTATCTTTCCATCTCTCTATTTTGTTCCATGCATTTCCTCTTTCTCTTCTTTTTCTTCCTTTTCTTCGTTTTCTGTCTTTCTTTCTGTTTTCTCTCTTTTTCTTTCTCTCTGTGTAAAATTTTTTCACAGCCAGAGTAAACCTCTTCAAATGAAGTCGGTGTTATAACGGTATGTCGAACCTATTTGTCTATAAAACTGTTTATATTGTATTTTGTCTGATGAAGGCATAGCATATTGTTAATATGATATCCCCGAAATATATATAATGAAATAAATATGGTTTTATAAATATAGTTTTCCATTTATTTAATATTGTAAATATACTCCAAATATTTGTCGAGTGCTTTTATACCAGTTATAAATATTTACTAGTTGTAACCCAACAATTTTAAATATAACTTTCCATGTATTATATATATATATATATATTATACGTATATTATATATATATATATATATATATATATTATACGTATATTATATATATATATATATATATATATATATATTATACGTATATTATATATATATATATATATATATATATTATACGTATATTATATATATATATATATATATATATATATTATACGTATATTATATATATATTATATATATATATATTATACGTATATTATATATATATTATACGTATATTATATATATATTATATATATATATATTATACGTATATTATATATATATTATATATATATATATTATACGTATATTATATATATATTATATATATATATATTATACGTATATTATATATATATATATATATATATATTATACGTATATTATATATATATATATATATATATATTATACGTATATTATATATATATATATATATATATTATACGTATATTATATATATTATATATATATATATTATACGTATATTATATATATTATATATATATATATTATACGTATATTATATATATTATATATATATATATATATATATATTATACGTATATTATATATATATTATATATATATATATATATATATTATACGTATATTATATATATATTATATATATATTATATATATATATATATTATACGTATATTATATATATATTATATATATATTATACGTATATATATTATACGTATATTATATATATATTATATATATATTATATATATATTATATATATATATATATATATATTATACGTATATTATATATATATTATATATATATATATATATTATACGTATATTATATATATATATATATATATTATACGTATATTATATATATATATATATATTATCATCACCGTTTTACGTCCGTTCTTCCAGGCTAGCATGGGTTAGACGGGCTGTCCTGTTGTGGGCAGTGTCCAGTCAGCTGACCTTGTCTTGCTCATACGGGAACTGATTCTGGCTTGATTTCTACAGCTGGATGCCCTTCCTAACACCAACTTCATTTACAGTGAGTGCTGGGTGCTTGTTTTCCATGGCGCCTACACGTCCACTTCACAGTGTGGGCTGGGTGTTTTTTTGCCGTGGCACCTCCACGACCACTTTGCAGTGGAATGATAGGGACTCCAGCCCTATCAACTCATTTCTACAGCTGAGTAAACTGGAGAAATGTGAAATAAAGTGTCTTGCTCAAGGAAACAACATCACCCAGTCTGAGAATTGAACTCACAACCTTTCGATTGCAAGGCCATCTAAGGCCATCTTACCACTAAGCCATGTACCTCTATATATTATATATTATCATTTAAAGTCTATCTTTCACGCTAGCATGAGTTTAGACGGGAATTGTACCACTTGAGGCAAGATTGGAAGGATGCCCTTCCTAACACCAACCATGTTTGCAGTGTGGACAGAGGTTTTTACCGTGTTACCTACACGGCCACATTACAGCGTAGACTGTGTGTTTTTTGTCGTGACACCTACACAACCTCATTTATTTCGGACTGGATGATGTGGTACCAACATAACTTTACATCGAAAGGGGTGGTGTGGATGTGGTGGGGGTAGTGGGACGGGGGTGTATTTTTGTTAAGAGGTGCCTACTGACTGTAGGTTTCGCTTTGTACTTAGGCAAGGCGGGTCTTCTGTATTATATATATAAGATAAAAACTCCCCTTCATGTTTAATCACTTTCGCCAATTCATTGCTGTTCCTACTACGGTGTATCTCATGTAATCGTAACGTACACATTTTTCTATCTACTCCACGCTTCAATTTCGTACCTAGTCCAAACATCCAATCTTGCAAAATCCGAAATCTGTATTTTTTTGTTATTTATCTTAAATACGCGAGTTTTTGTCGTATTGAACAGAACAAATCTTGCACTTTTGTTTTTTGTTAATCGCTTGTTAAACAATCCTAACCTCCCACCCGCCCCCACACACCACCATTGTTAATACGTGGACCAATCATAAGCCAGAGCCCCCACGCATCACCATTATTATTATTACCCGGACCAATCATAAGCCAGAGGCCTATACTATCGCTTGCCCGGTTGCCTTTCGATATATGATGGATGGATGGATGGACTGCGGAATCCTGGAGAGTGGAAGGGAGAGAAAAATCTGGACGCTCAGCGAAAATGCCGAAGTTAAAGACAAATTCACCTCGTGGACGAGAATGCGAGCACTCCTCTTTGTTTCGACCGCGGACGGCTAACATAACCCCATCTCCCCCCGCCCCCACCCTCCAAACGCAATCCAAAACTTCAGCGTTGGTACCATAAATGTAGGCACCCTAAAGGGTCGTGCTAACGAGGTTGTAGAAAAGCTTGAACGTAAGGAGGTCGATGTTTGTTGTATTCAAGAGACCAGATGGAGGGGTGGGTCTGCTAGATTCATTGAGGGTAAAAAACGATGTTATAAGCTTTTCTGGGTGGGAAACGACGATGGGCTGGGTGGATGGAATAGGAATCATGGTAGCAGAAAAGTGGGCAGATAAGATAATAGACGTAAATAGAGTGAACGACAGAATAATTAAAATACGACTTGTCCTCAATAGAACTACGGTGACAGTAATATCTGCGTACGCACCCCAATCCGGACTGCCCGGCACTATAAAAGACAGATTCTATGAGACACTGATGCTAACTAGCTCCCAAATATCCGACAGTGACTATATAATTATTGCAGGCGACCTAAATGGTCACGTTGGACAACATTGTGACGGCTACGACGAAATCCATGGAGGCTATGGGTTTGGTACTAGAAATGAGGAAGGCTCCAGAATCCTGGAATTCTGTGATGCAAATAACCTAACTATCTGTAACACTAACTTCAAAAAACGTGACAATCACCCGATCACCTATAGATCCGGGGAACACACAAGCCAGGTAGATTATATCCTTACCAGAAGATGTGACAGAGTGTCTGTTGTAAACACTAAATCCCTCCCCCATGAAGAATGCACCTCCCAACATACTGATAATTCGCGACCTCATAGTCAGGACGAGACGTACTCGACAGCAGAAGAGGACTATCCTCAGGAGAAAAATATGGAAGCTAAAGGACCCCACAGCCAGAAATAAATTTCAAAGCATATTACTTGATGCTTTCGACAGTAAGGAAGAACATTTAGAGTCGGACAATATAGAGGGACAGTGGGAATTTCTGAAAGCAAACCTGCTGATGGCGACAGACGAAGTCTGTGGCTGGAGCAGGCCTGTAGGCAGGAGGAGAGTAACATGGTGGTGGAACAGTAAGGTGGAGGGGTCAATTAAGGCCAAAAAGCAGGCTTGGAAAGTATGGCGGGATGGGGGAAGTAGAGAAGACTATCAAGTGGCCAGGAGGGAAGCTAGGAGACAAGTGTACTTAGCAAGAAGGGAAGCAGAGGAAAGAAAGTTCAAGCATGTTCTACAACGCGAGGACCAAAAACGTGAGGTGTTCAGGATTGCTAGGCAATGCGTCAAGGAAAACCGTGATATAGTCGGGGAGAAGTGTGTACTTAACGATGATGGCACACTTGCCATCACCGACGCTGATAAGAAGGTAGCTTGGAAGTGTCACTATGAAAGGCTACTAAATGAGGAGAATAAATGGGAGAAAGACAGTCTCCCCCATGTCGACCCAATAGAGGGACCAGCAGTGTTAGTCGAGGGGAGTATAATAAGTAAGGCAATCAAGGATATGAAGACGGGTAAGGCGGCTGGGCCTTCGGAAATAGTTGCTGAGATGCTGAAGGCATCTGGCACGGTGGGACACACCATGGTCACCCGCATAGTTAACCAAGTCGTACAGAATGGGGTTGTTCCGAAGGACTGGCATAGCAGCATCATCGTTAACTGTTATAAGGGTAAAGGAGACGCCCTAGATAGGAGTAACTATAGAGGCATTAAATTAATCGACCAGGTCATGAAGGTCACGGAAAAAGTAATAGTGCAACTAATCAGAGAGAGAATTGACCTAGATGAAATGCAGTTCGGGTTTGTGTCAGGCAAAAGTACCACAGACGCTCTTTTCATTGTACGACAACTACAGGAGAAGTACCTAGCTAAAGGTAAACCCCTCTACTTAGCTTTTGTCGACTTGGAGAAAGCCTTCGACAGAGTCCCCCGCTCCATTATCTGGTGGGCTCTTAGAAAACTAGGCGTTGACGAATGGCTTGTGAGGGCTATACAAGCCATGTATAAAGAAACAGTCAGCAAGGTTAGAATTAACAACGAATATAGTGAAGAGTTTAGCGTAAAAGTTGGCGTCCATCAGGGCTCTGTTCTCAGCCCCCTACTATATATTATTGCCCTTCAGGCTATAACAGAGGAGTTCAAGACCGGCTGCCCATGGGAACTCCTATACGCAGACGACCTGACACTCATAGCGGAATCAATGGCCGAGCTAGAGAAGAAATTCCAAACATGAAAGCACGGCCTAGAATCAAAAGGACTTAAAATTAACCTGGCTAAGACTAAAGTTCTAGTTTGTAGGAAAGAAAATAAGGCGGCGGTCCGTTCTGGGAAATGGTCGTGCTCGGTGTGTAGGAAAGGCGTAGGTAGAAACTCCATTTTATGTCCTAAATGCAAAGTATGGGTGCATAAAAGATGTAGTGGGATCACAGGTAAGCTAACTAAGAACATAGATTTTACATGTGGCCGGTGCTCTGGTGCAATAAGTAGCAGCAAGTGCCCACAAAATACTAGCTCTTTCAATTGCGCAGAGGGTTCTATAGAAATAGTGGACAGCTTCCGTTACCTGGGCGATAAAATCAGCAGTGGGGGAGGGTGCTCTGAAAGTACAGTAGCTAGAGTCAGAACTGGTTGGAAAAAGTTCAGAGAGCTTATACCACTATTAGCTGCTAAAGGGTTCTCCCTAAAAATGAAAGGCAGGTTGTACGATGCCTGCATACGAACAGCAATGTTGCATGGCAGTGAGGCCTGGAAATTGTGTGCAGAGGATCTACGCAGACTAGAGAGGAACGAAGCTTGCATGCTCCGCTGGATGTGTAACAGTAATATACGTGAACGGCAAAGCATAAACGAACTAAGGAAAAAATTAGAAATAAGAGGGATCAGATGTTGTTTACTCGAGAGAAGGCTACGTTGGTATGGACACGTGATGCGCATGAAAGTCGATAGCTGTATAACAAAGTGCAGGGCAATAAAGATAGACGGTAGCCACGGAATAGGCAGACCTAGAAAAACCTGGGACGAGCTGATAAACTCCGACCTCACACACTTACACCTCTCCAAGACAATGTCACTGGACCGAGACCTTTGGCGGTACTCAGTAACAGAGAAGACCCGCCTTACCTAAATACATAGTAAAACCTACTACAGCCAGTAGGCATCTCTAACAAAATACACCCCGTCCCACCACCCCCACCCCATCCACACCACCCCGTTCTATGTAAAGTTATGTTGGTGCCGCACCATCCAGGCCGAAACAAATGAGATCGTGTAGGTGTCACGGCAAAAAAACACACAGTCCACGCTGTAATGTGGCCGTGTAGGCAACACAGTAAAAACCTCCCAGACCCACACTGTAAATGTGGTTGGTGTTAGGAAGGGCATCCAGCTGTAGAAAACCTGCCAGACAGTCCTATGCGAGCAAGACAATCACTCTTGCCTCAAGTGGGACTACCCCCGTCCAAACCCATGCAAGCGTGGAACACGGACGTTAAACGTTGATGATGATGATGATATGTATATATATATATGTATATATATATATGTATATATATATATGTATATATATATATATATACAGTATTTACGTATTGAGAGAGAAAAAAAAGGGAGGATAGGTGATACATATAGTTATTTGCCAAGTAGCGTATGCTACTTATATATATATATATCATCACCGTTTTACGTCGATTCTTCCACGCTAGCATGGGTTAAACGGGTTGTCCTGTTGTGAGCAATGTTAGGTCGGCTGACGTCTTGCTCATACAGGAACTGATTTTGGCTCAATTTCTACAGCTGGATGCTCTTCCTAACACCAACCTCATTTACAGTGAGTGCTGGGTGCTTTTCTTCCGTGGCGCCTACACGTCCACTTTACAGTGTGGTCTGGGTGCTTTTTTGTCGTGACACCTCCACGACCACTTTACAGTGGGAAGGGATGGGGGCATATTGCCTATATGCTTCGGCTTATATATAACTAACTATCAATCCATATCGATATATGCTTGGTATTAATGGTTGTGAGAATGAATACTCAATACCATAATAGAGAAATATATATTCTTTAACCGTTTAGCATTTAAACCGGCCAAATCCGCCCAGAATTCTCTAACCTCTTTCTGTTCAAACCGGCCGTAACTGGCCTCTCATACTGATGTTACAGCATTGTTCTCAAAATAAATAACATCAAAATCTCATAAATTCTATATTATGTGAGGTAAAGCCTTTATCACGGAAATACGGAGTAATGTAAATATGGAGTAATGTAAATGCTAAAGAGTTAAGGCCATCTTCAAGTTTTGTTATTCTGGAGTTTCTCCTGTGTACTCACAGGGTTGTCGGTGAGTACACAGGAGAAACTACAGAGTAATATGACACAAAATGTGGCCTTAGCAAAGAATAGAAGTGTGTGCATGAGTGTCATTTGAGGTAGATGTATTTGTTTTTTCAATGTCACTGATGTGACAGAGTAATCGCAGTTTTGAGTGGCAATTTCCCTGGAATTACTCTAAGTGGTTGTCCCCATCTATTAGTAAACTTTTGCTATTTGTCATTATTGCTTTGTATTGTTCTCACTTCTATCTATTACCATTATTGCTTTTGTTCCATTACCCAGGTTGAATTTGCCTTTCATTCTTCTGGGGTCAATAAAATAAAATACGTCATGTAATAGAGTTGATATAACTGACTTTCACAAACTGCTGGCCTTGTGCCTAAATTAGAGACCATTACATGAAACTGTGATGACAGATTTTTAGGTAAATATATAAAACCAGGAGTGGTTTTAGGCAGTGTGCATTTTAACCTTTTAGCATTTACTATATTTACTATTATATTTTCACAGTAAATAAACACTTTATCTCACATATCAAATCTGTGAGATTTTGATATTTATTTGGAGACAATACCATAACGTAAGTATGAGCGGCCGGTTATGACCGGTTGAACAGGGAGAGGTGAGAGAATTCTGACTGGATATGGCCGGTTTAACTGATAAAGAGTTAGAGCCATTTTCCCTGTTGAGATACAGTGATACAGTGTACCTATTGTAAACTAGATACACAGGGATACGGTGTACCTATTCTAAACTTGAGACACACAGGGATACAGTGTCATCATCATCATCATCGTTTAACGTCTATCTTCCACGCTAGCATGGGTTAGTGTACCTATTGTAAATCAGTTACACACAGGTAAATACTATAACAATACTATTAAGAACTGAAATAATTGATTAATTAACGGCACAGGCATGGCTGTGTGGTTAATGAGTTCATTTTGTTACCATCTGGTTCTTTGTTCTGTTTCGCTGCATGGCATCGAAGACAAATCTCTATAGCCTTGGGTTGACACATGCTTTGTGAGTGGAATTTGGTAAAGGTAAACTGCAGAAGCCTGTCATGGGTGTGTGTGTGTGTCAATGTTTATGTTTGTGTCAGTGTTTATATCTTGTAACTTAACTCTTTACCATTTACATTATATATACTATTGTATTTTCATGGTAAAGGCTTTACCTCACAATTATCTCAATATCGAATCTATGAGATTTTGATATTTATTTTGAGAACAATACCTTAACATCAGTATGAGTGGCCAGTTATGGTTAGTTTGAACAGAGAGAGGTGAGAGAATTCTGGCCAGATATGGCCAGTTTAAATGCGAAAGGGTTAACGATTTGAGAAAAAAAAAATAGGTACCAGATTTGAGGAAATACGTAATAAGATCAATAGGATCTACTAAATCAAAGAGGTGCCCAAGCATTAGAAATATGGTAATGAAAAGGTGTTTCTATTTATCAAAAAACTTTTCATTATAATTTTATGTAAGAACCTTTCTTAAGTTATGTTCCAAACATAAACTGTTAGTAATGTTTACATTGTAAATCCCTCCAAATTCTTTATTATTTCACAAATCATTTGAAAACCATAGGCAGGGTTTATCAGGAATATGGTACCGAAAGGGTTGAAAGAAAAATGGTTTTAAAAACTAGAGGCACCTGCAAATACAAGCCACAGATAAACCATAGGAATGGTAAAAATCAATAAAATAAAGCTACATTATATATATATATATAAAGTATTTATGTATGTATCAGAGAGAGAAAGAGAGAAAGTATATTTAATATAGGCAGCGTAAATAACATAGTTCTGAGAATGTGGTGACCTCCTTACAGTAAATATAAAAATATATTTGGTTTACACAGAATTTTCTAGATCTACTTGCTTATGGCAGAATTTATTTAATAACTAACTGTACACTAGCATAGTTATTAATCACTGTCTGTGTGTGTGTCTCCATGTGTATGTCTGTGAATGTGTGTGTGTGTCTGGGAGTGTGTGTTTCTGTATGTGTGTATGTTTGTGAGTGTGTTTGTGAGTGTGTTTGTGAGTGTGTGTGTGTGTGTAAATGTCTATATGAGGGAGTGTTTGTGTCTGTGTTTGTGCACATGTGTGAAAGTGTGCATGAATGCGTGGGTGCATGTCTGTGAATGTATGTATGAGTGAGTGAGTGTGTGTATGAGGGAGTGTTTATGCGTATGTGTGCATGTCTGTGAATGTGTGCGACTCCAGAGAGTCTGAGTGTGACTATGTAAATGAGTGAGTGTGTGTGTGTGTGTGTGTGTGTGTGTGTGTGAGAGTGTCTCTGTGATTGAGGGAGTATTTGTGTGCATAAATGTGTGGGTGCATGTCTGAGTGTGTGACTCCAGAGTCAGTATGAGTGTTACTATGTGAATGAGTGAGTGTGTGTGTGTGGTGGTGGGGGGTTCGATGATACAAAACTATTTTCATGTATTCATATTTATCTTTCTGATGTGATTTCATGTAAGAATCTTTGTTAATTAACCCGTCTAAGGTTGTATACCTAACGAAATATCTGAAATGCACTCTATTTCAATTAATTTATAAAGAATTTTTATGAATTTACCAAAATTATTAATTACTAAGATAGTAACTTAAAACATATGGTTCTTATAAAGAATTCATGTTGGAAGATTTGTATTTTTAATATAACGTAAAGGTTCTTACATAAAGTAATGATAGGTTTTTAGATAAATATAAACACTTAAATATGAATTTGTATTGTAGAACCAGGGGCAATTCCAAGCAATTTGTTATCAAAAGGGTGAATGAAGAAATTTGAGTGATTTATTAAACTTATTAAATTACTATCATAGTAATGAAATAATTAATAATTTCAGTAAATCACTGAAAATGTTTCAGTCACCAAACTGCTTGAAACTGTCTCTGGTTCTAGAAATGAAATAGCTTTTATATAGTATTTTGTTGGAAGATATATATTTAAATAGGAACGCTTTAACCCTTTACCATTTACATTACTCTATATTTTCACAGTAAAGGCTTTACCTCACACAATATCGAATCTTTAAGATTTTGAAAACAATACTTTAACATAAGTATGAGCAGCTGGTTAAAACCAGTTTGAACAGAAAGAGGTGAGAGAAGTCTGGCCAGATACAGCCGGTTTAAATGCTAAAGGATTAAAATGGGTGGTTTTGGTATCAAAAGGGTTAAGTTGTACTCGAAACACCAGCTTCATAATGAACAAGTTAGTTATTTTACTAAACCCCTTTAACCCTTTAATGTTCAAACCGGCCAGAATTCTCTACCTCTTTCTGTTGAAACTGGCTGTAACTGGTTGCTCAAACTGATATTAAGGTATCGTTCTTAAAATAAATACTTTCAAGATCTCATAGATTCGATATTATGTGAGATAATTATGCGAGGTAAAGCCTTTACCATGAAAATATAATAGTATATATAGAGTAATGTGAATGCTAAAGGGTTAATGGGAATTGATTATTTTCATTTGAAGAGCTAGGTTCATACCAATCAGCTTCTTTTAATATCTAAATAGCAAGTAGAAAAGTAACTATGATAGTAATGTTATTCATAACCATCCTTATTTTAATTTCTATTTTACCAATCTGGCATAGATTGAAGGCCCAGCTCCTTGGCATTTGATGTCAGTCTTGCTATCCATGTGGACAGAAAGCTATCACTGCAGGAGATAGCAGTGATTGTAGGATTGTTTCATGGGAGCTGGGGACAACTTAGGTATGACAATACATAGTCTATAAAACAAATTTTGATTATATTTTAACCCTTTAGCATTTACACTACTCTATATATACTATTGTATGTTCAAGGTAAACACTTTATTTCACATAATACCGAATCTATGAGATTTTGATATTTATTTTGAGAACAATACCTTAAAGTCAGTTTGAGCAGCCGGTTATGGCTGGTTTGAACAGAAAGAGGTGAGAGAATTCTTAACCAGATACAGTCGGTTAAAATGTTAAAAAAAAATTTTTTTTTAAGATTAAAGGCAGAGCAATATGGTAGGAAAAGAGTTAAGTCAGTGTAAGTAACCTATTTCATGTAGAAAATATCAAGATAACTAAGAAACATATTAGTTCACTGAATAATTTGTGTTGTAAGAATAACCTCAACAGGTTGAACCTCACCAAGGAGCTAACTTATGATTGTGATGACTGGTGACCTGTTCCTTTACAACAAAAACACCCACCCATCAAGGAAATAACATAAGATTATGATGACTGGTGACCTACTGTGCTAGAAAAGACCTGCCCACCAAGGAGATAACACAAGATTGTGATGATTGGTCGCTGACTGTATTATAAAAGGCCTGCTCACCAAGGAGATAATGCAGGTTCGTGATGACTGGTGACCTGTACTGCTAGAAAAGGCCTGCCCACCAAAAAGAACACAAGACAGTGATGACTGGTGATCTACTGTGTTAGAAAAGACCTGCTCACCAAGACAGGACAGCGATGATCAGTGGCTCACTGTGTTAGAAAAGACCTGCCCACCAAGGAGACAACACAGGACAGAGATGATCAGTGGCTCACCATGTTAGAAAAGACCTGCCCACCAAGGAGACAACACAGGACAGAGATGATCGGTGGCTCACCATGTTAGAAAAACCTGCCCACCAGTACAAGTACTGTGGCACTAATTATTGACCTGCTCATCAAAGCGACAACATAGGACAGTAATGACTGGCAACTCACTGTGCTAAAAACAACCTGTGCACCAGTACAAACATTACAACCAAGTAACTGAACCTCACCAAGGAGATGACACAGGATCTTGATGATTGGTAACTTGCCCTGTTAAAAAGATCTGCTCACCAGTACAAGGACTGCAACGTTAAAAGTGAATATGTTGAGAGATTGGAGACAACATGGAGTTGAGAGATCCCCTTTTTATCCTGCAGTGGACAGAACAATCTCTCTAGTACAGGTAGCGCAATAGAAAGCACTTTCTGTAAGGTGAATCATGAATGAACTAAGACAGAGAGGGTGTCAAGTATTCTCAATGACTGGATATTCTCTCTAGTGCTGGTGCCAAGATAAAATACACCCAGTACACTCTGTAAAGTGGTTGGACTGATGACATTAAAATACACCCAGTACACTCTGCTGGTGCCATGCTAAAATTTACCCAGTCCACACTGTAAAGTGGTAGCGCTGGTGACATGATAAAATGTATCCAGTACACTCTGTAAAGTGGTAGTGCTGGTGCCAAGATAAAATACATTCAGTATACTCTGTAAAACACACCCAGTAAGGTGGTTGGTGATTGAACAGAGAAAATAGAGGAGAGAAGGATCTTCAATATAGCCAAGACATGACAATCTCTCTACTGCTGGTACCATGATAAAATGTACCCAGTCCACTCTGTAAAGAAGTTGGCATTTAGGAAGGGCATCCAGCAGTAGAATCCATGCTAAAACATGGAATATAAGAGCAATAAGTGGTTATCCAGTCTGTCTTGTCTTGTACCATGATGACCTATCAAACCCATGCCAACATGGACTCAAAATGTTGGTGATGACGATGATGGCGGCTTATATTCTTCAGCAAGTATTTTGAAATTCCAAGAACATAATATAATATGACTAGCACCTGAAGATGACTGGATGGTACAGCAGCTAAAATGTTCTGTCTATAACAGTGTATAATAATGATAATTATTCTGAAGATGGCCAGAGAGTACAACGACAACAGCCAAAATGTTATGATTATAGCAACCAAGATGAGGTCACTAGTTTTAATATATAAGTATATAATAATTGTTTCTACTTTTGGCACATGGCCAGTGCATTACTGGTGCATTATTTTATCGACCCCATAAGAACAAAAGGTAAAGTTAACCTCGGCGGGATTTGAATACAAGACATAAAGGGCCATAACTGTGCTACAAAGCATGGTGTCTGACTCTCTACCGATACTGCCAATCCACCGCAGGTACAAAGCCAACAATTTTGGGGGAAGGGAAAGTTGATTAAATCGACCCCAGAGCATTACTGGTACAATATCTTAATGACCCTGTAAGGATATAAAAGGCAAAGCTAACTTTGGCAGGATTTGAACTCAGAACGTAAAAGGGCGTAACTATATGCCATAAAGCATGTCCGACACTGTACCGATACTGCCAATCCACCCCACAATAATGGTAATACCTCTGAAGATGGCTGGAGAGTACAACAGCTGAAATGCTGTGATTGCAACAACCAAGATGAGGTCACTGGTCTGAATATATCAGTGTATAGTAATTCCCCTGAAGATGGTCAGTAGATACGACGACCGAAAAGCTGTGAAGACACCAGTCTGAATATATTAATGTATGATAATGATAACTTTACGTAAGAACCATTAAGTTATGTTCCCAACACCAATTTAATAACGACAAAGTAAAAAGCTCCACACTATAAATATGGTTGGTGTTAGGAAGGGCATCCAGCCGTAGAAAACCTGCCCAGATAGTCCTATACAAGCGAGACATGGTCACCCGACCAATCTTGCCTCAAGTGGGACAATTCCCGTCTAACCCATGCTAGCGTGGAAGATAGACGTTAAACAATGGTGAAAGTTATATTATTTAACCACAGTAAATTGTTGGTTATTTTCAAAATTATTTGAAAATCAAAGGTAGTGTATTTCATTAGAAATATGGTAACAAAAAATTAAAGTGTTTTATATTTATCTAAAAAACCTTACATCATAATTTTATGTAAGAACCTTTGTTATATTATTAACTCCTCCCAAATTCCTGATTATTTTCAAAATTATTTGAAAACCCATAGGCTGTCTTTCATTAGAAATATGGTAACGAAGGAGTTTAAATGGTATACATCATAATTTTATGTAAGAATATTTATGTTCTAAATACCATTTTTTAGGGAAAGTTACAATACTAAATCCTTCGAAATTTATTTGACAATCATAGGCTGTGTCTTTCATTAGAAATATGGTAATGAAAGGGTTAATACCCCGCCTCTACCTTAAGAGAGGAGTTATGAAGGGAGCTATATGTGGAATTGTAAATGTTCTCCGCTTCTCTATGACTATAACTGTTTCCATCATCACTCCTGCTTTAGGATATTAACCCTTTCCTTACAATATTTCTAATGAAAGACACAGCCTATGATTGTCAAATAAATTTCGAAGGATTTAGTAATGTAACTAAGCCTAGGATTTTCAAATAATTTTGAGAATATGAATTTGGAAGGATTTAATAATATAATAATAGTTTCTACTTTTTGGCACAGCAATTATCCCAGTGTATTACTGGTACTATATTTTATCGACCCCGTAAGGATGAAAGGCAAAGTTAACCTTGGCGGGATTTAAACTGAGATCGTAAAGCGACGTAACTATGCTGGAAAGCATGTCCAACCTGATACTGCCAATTCACCGCCCTTATCATTATTTAATAATATATTCCCGCCGAGGTTAACTTTGCCTTTCATCCTTACGGGGTCGATAAAATAAAGTACCAGTAATACACTGGGTAATTGCTGGCCTTGTGCTTAACGTAGAAACAATTATTTAATAATATAATAATGATAATAGTAATTTAAATTATTGTGTACAGTGCTCAGGTGCACTGCAACTCACCAAAGGTGCATGTATAGTACATAGAATACTGGACAAAATGTAAGGAAAGTGAACGAGTTATGATATACACACAGACACACACACAAACATGCGTGGGTGTATATGGAGGGGGAATATCAGGTATAGGGTTGGCAAATTTTAGGAAGCATAATATAACTAACTAAAGATGGTGTTTGGAACAAAGATTCTTACATAAAATTATGATAAAAGCTATTTAGACAAATATAAAATATTTAAACCCTTTCAATGCCATATTTCTAATGAAAAACACTGCCTATAGGTTTTCAAATAATTTTGAAAATAACAATTTACAGGTAATATAGCTAACTTTCTCCATTCTGTCCGCTAGGACAACGAGGTAGCCTGCACCCAGGCTCTCACATGCCAGAACGCTCCCTAATACTGTCTAGGCTCATATCAATGGGGTAATAATGTTTAGCCAACTGCATTAAATGTTACTGCATCTCTGCATATTTAGTTTACAATAGGTACACTGTATCCCTGTGTGTATCTGATTTACAATAGGTACACCATGCCTCTGTATGTATCTGGTTTATAATAGGTACACTATATTCCTGTATCTGGTTTAGAATAGGTACACCGTATCCCTGTGTGTGTCCAGTTTAGAAAAGTCAGGAGGACTCTACAGTTGATTGAAAGGCATGATATTGTCCCTCATGTTGGTGTAACAAAATGCACTTACGTAAGACGCTACATGGTAGTGAAACATGGGCAGTGACTGCAGAGGACATGCATAGACTGGAGAGAAATGAAGGAACCATGCTTCGCTGGATGTGCAATGTAGATATGAGAGAAAGGCAGAGCTTGAATGGTCTGAGGGATAAATTAGGGTCAAGAGGAATCCAAAGTGGTGTGCATAAGAGAAGATTGCATTAGTACGGACATGTGATGTGCATGGATGATGATCACTGGGTGGAGAAGTGCCAGGAAATACCAGTGGAAGGAAGCCATAGTAGAAGTAGAGCAAGGAAAACTGGGTAGAGGTGGTGAGAGCTGACTTTAAGTCACCGAAACTCAGAGATGATGAAGGAATGCAACATATGGAGAGATGCTGTGAAGACAACCCATCTAACCAATGCACACATGGAAAAACAAACGTAAAAATAATTGTTTCTACTTTTGGCACAAGGCCAGCAAATACCCAGTTCATTACTGGTACTTTATTTTATCGACCTGGTAAGGATGAAAGGCAAAGTTAAGCTCAACGGGATTTGAACTCAGACCGTAAAGGGACGTAACTATGCTGGAAAGAATGGCGTCTGACCCTCTACTGATAGTGCCAAAAATAATGATGATGATACATATATTCTACGTACAAAGTCTGCCCTTCCTGTTAGTTAGCCTATTATCCCACTACATCTCTTGTGTACCCAATATTTATATTGTGCACATAGTATAGATCTACTCTTCTTTTTATATATCGAGCAGGGCCATTTCGCTGAAGGAATCAGGGTATTATCTTCTTTCCTACTCACTAGCACTTTAGTTTTGGCAAAGTTTACTCTCAGACCTTTTGATTCCAAATTCTGTTTCCATAGTTAGAACTTAGTTCTAATTCTTTTATGGATTCAGCTATAAGGACCTGACCATCTGCATATATATATATATATATACACACACACATTGAGAACTGATTCACAGAGATGACAAAGGACTGCAGTGAGTGGAGAGATGCTGTGCTGAAAGGATCCGTCCAACCCATGTGTGGAAAAAACAGATGTAAAAATTATGATGATGATACACACACGTATGTACATACATCATAATCACCAACACTGTTTAATGTTTATTTTCCATGCTTGCATGGGTTAGACGGGCATCCATGTCATGACAAGTCTGGCCAGTTAGCCAGGCCACACCTTGCTCAAATGGAACTGTATTTTGGCTGGGATTTTTACAGCTGGATGCCCCTCCTAACACTTTTATCTATATATATATATAAAACAGAAGATCTCTGTGTCTGTGTAACCGCATGTATTTCTACAATTTACAACCGATTTGCACCAAATTTCATACATAGCTTTCTGAAGTCTTATTACGTGTTGTAGGCTATTTTATTTTTCCATACATCGATTGTGGGGGTCCCCCAGGGGCAGATAACGCCCTTAAGCCTCTCGTTTGTAGTCAGCAGTACTACTGCATAAAGGCGCCATAATTCCTGCAGTTTGGCTCCCATCTTCACCAAAATTAATCTTTTGTTTGCTTATGGCCTACAAATAAATTTGCAGGCATGCACTTGCGCAGAAATTCAGGTAGGGGACCCCATGGGGGGAAGTAAACCGACTTGATGAATGTTGAAGTTGATATCATCAATGCAACAAAACGTCATAACTGCTTGAGTTGGTGTTTGGTTTTCACGAAGCCAGACGTATTGGTTACCCATGGCTTATAAAGGAAGGTGAACACATGAACTTTTACTTGAACTTATGAAGGGGGCCCGGGGGGGGGGGAGTAAGCCCCTTCGACTTATCTATTGAAGTTCACATTAACACTGTATTTGTACCTGATAACTTTTGAAGTTTACATTCGATTTTAACTTTACCGGACACATTGGTTACCCATTGCCTAAAGATGATGTTGAAGACACTGTCTATACCCAGAACAAACAAGGGGACCCCCAGGGGGCAGTAAGCCCCGGTGAGTCATTTATTGAATTTGGCTATTGTAATGCAGCAAAGCGTTATAGCTTCGATAATTGGTAGTCCAATAAAACGAATTTCAACTTAGTTGTTATTCATGTACTACAGATGAAGATACAGTGAGGCACATTTACTTTCATTTCAATTCAGCAAGAGTTCCCCCTCGGGGACAATGAGCCCAATTCATTAATCTATAAAAGTTCAAACTGCCACAATAAAAAGCACCATAACCTCGGGAGTTTATACTTGATTCTTACAAAAACTAAACGAAATGGTTATTGCCTGCCATAAGATAAAGCACCATACATTCGTTATCACTTGAATTTTGTAAGGGAGCCCCCTAGGGAGGGCAGTGAGCCCCTTTGAAGCACTTTTAAAGTTCATATTATGGTTACAGCAAAGTATTTCAACTTCTGGAAATAAAAGTCAATTTAAACGAAAGTTGACGCATCGGTTACTCATGTCTTACAAATGGAGTAGCGAATTTTTAAATCCCTCTGACTTAACTTTAGTTTGTTTGAATTTAATTTTGCACCCGGTTGTCTCCCCCGTGTAATTGCACCACAATTAAGTGCAGAATGGGGAGTTAAATTTTTTCCTTGAACTTTGGCGTCATTTCACACTCCTAACCAAGAAAGCGCGATTTAACCCAGGTGTAAATTTTAACGCCTGCTGTATGTTGATTGTGCTAATGATTGTGCAAATGATTGATTAGTTTTTGCACCCAGTTGTCTCCCCCATTGAATTGCAGTTCAATTAAGTGCGAAATGGCGACCTCTGGCCAACCACACATCAGTGAGTTGTGTTCAATAGATTTCATCACACTTATTTGTATTATCTAATCAATCAGACAACTCGAGTGTTGTTCGTTGAGCGAAATTACTCCTATTTAAATCAGTCAAGTCCAACCTAGGATCACACTTCTTTCGGGGCTTTTGACAAGTGGTAGGTTTTTTTTACATGCGTACTCTCATAAGCTACCCCATGTTTCTGAAACGCATGCTTCTTCAACATTTGTCACCTTAAAGGAGGTTTAGTTAATGTGTTTATGGTCATAAGGTTCCAGTTTATCATGCTGTGATTTTTCGGCCATTTTTGCCTGTATCCTTTCAATGGTTAGTACTTACTTATTGCTATGTTCGAACTGAACAAACATACGTACTTATATACCTACCACTGTAGCCACAATATTTAATTTCCTTTATCAAAGGTATTCCGTACGCTGTATTGCCCCTAACTTAAAACCTGAAATTTGACTGGTACACAAAATCTTGCAAAACATACCCACTTTCTCAGACCACATAGATTTATCACATTTTTCCCCAATTTATATCCGTGTTTAGATTTGCTTACTTAAACGTTATTTGTTCACTATTTATCGTTCTCCCTGGTTAATTTTCTAAAAACAATGCCCCCCAAGAAAAGAACTGTCATTGGTCGATTATATAATGATGCAAGTAGGTCTAAGCGAATGTAAATACGACTGCGATCAGGCTCTCACAGAATGCTGTGCAGACGGCAGCTGCAAGAGCGGAGGAGGGTGACAGTCGGCGTGAACATTGAGGGAACAAAGATGCTGCCGCGACTGCTGCTGCTTGCGAGGATGAAGGACGACGTGCCGTTCGACGAAGCAGGGACGCCACTGCAACTGCCACTGCTCACATGCGATAGGAAGCACAAAGTACCGTCCGATGAAGCAGGGACGCCACTGCAACAGCCGCTGCTCACGCTCAAGAAGATAAAGGACAACGTGCCATTCGACGAAGCGGGGACGCCACTGCAACAGCCGCTGCTCGCACTCGAGAGGATGAAGGACGACGTGCCGTTCGACGAAGGAGGGACGCTGCTGCCACTGCTGCTGCACAAAATACTGAAACCAGAGAGCAAAGATGTGGCCAACTTCTGCAAAGTGAACAGCGGCGATCATCGTTACATGGCATTTCTAGGACTTGCAATTCACGATGGTTGTTGAAGGCCTTTAACTACGACCCCTCCTCCGACTACGCTGTGCTTGCCTGGAAACCTGCACGTCTACAAGTCCCTTGACTATGGCTGATCCAGACGAAGTTGTTAATTACCCCACATAATTTCTTAACTCCCTAGACCCTCCCCGATTACTGCGACTTAAGAAAGGTGACCCTGTCATGCTCCTCAGGAATTTGGAACCCCAAAGGCTTTCCAACAGCACATGTCTGGTCGTCCAAAAGGCGATGCCTCATGTTATTGAGCCAACAATACTTACAGGATGTAAGAATACCTCTCATTCCATCCGGTAAAGACATTCTTTTCACATTCAGAAGGCTGCAATTCCCTCTCCGGCTCAGTTTCGCCATGTCGATTAACAAATCACAGGGTCAGACGCTGACGGTCGTAGGGCTTAATTTAGAAGAACCATGCTTCTCCCATAGTCAACTATATGTTGGCTGCTCTCAAGTGGGGAGCCGACATGACCTATTTGCAACTCGCGAGAAAACCCAAAATATAGTCTATAAGGAAGTTTTGTAGGCACCCCATCCGCCAACAAGTAATCGCTGTTTTTTTTTTGTATAAGTGCTTACATTTGCTGTATCCGTGTGCTATTTTTGTCCTTTTGACAATACCACGTATGCCTCTGAGGTTGCTTTTGCTATACATTATAAATGTTCAATGTCTCCGTTTTCTAACCTGATTAATCTACTTTTCCCTACATCTTATTTACACATTTTTTTGATGTTCCAGCGTGATCTTGCCAAGGCCGTTTTTTGTGGCCACCGACTGTTACATGCTTTTCTAGGTTACAATCTCAAATAACAAGCAAAGCAAATACGACACACCAAAGTGGTGTGAAGGACCTAAGGGCCACCACCTCTAATCGGAGTCATCTTCGCTGACAGCTCTGCTGCTGGGACTTTTAAGAGTCAACAATCCAAGGCGCTCTTCAGGGCCACCAACTATAAATTGTTATTGCTGGATTCATCTTTGCTGGCAGCACCGTGGTGAGACTTTTAAGATTGAATGATCCAAGGCTCTCTTTTGGGCCACCAACTTTAAATTGTTACCATCGGATTCGTCTTTGCTGGCAACACCGTCGCAGAGATATTTCAAAGTGAACATTCAAAGGCCTTCTTTAGGGCCAAAACCTATAAATTATTACTTCTATAGTCGTGTTTAACCTAAGTCTTTTGGTTCATTTGAATGACTACTCCATTGAGTTATACCGGGCAACGCCGGGTACCTCTGCTAGTATATATATATAAATATATATATATATATATATAAATGTCTTCTACCAGTGCCAGATTTACCATTGTACTTAGGTATTCTTAAGCACAGGACCCCATTGACCAGATGGGAAGGAGAGGGGAACAAATTCCTGTCAAAAAACGTTTTTACATCATTCAAGGACCAAGTAAGGGGCCTCATAACTTAACTAGCACCTCATTTGTCCTAAATCCAGCACAGACTACAACTGTTTCATTCATATGGCATCATCATACATCGTCATCATTGTTTTTACATCCATTTTTCCATGCTGACATGGGTTAGATGAGTTGTTCTGTTGTGGGCAATGTTAGTCAGGTGACCATGTCTTGATCATACAGAACTGATTTTGACTTGGTTTCTACAGCTGGATATACTTCCTAACGCCAACCTCATCTACACACATATATATATACTCACACTATACGAAGAGTAAACAGAAAGAAACAACAGACTATGAAGTACAATGAAGACATTTTCACGCCTAGCAAAAGTTTTAACGTTTCGGACGGTAGTCCTTTATCAGAAAATAGAAAGATAGAAGAAAGAATATCTTTGAGAAAAACGGGTCTGTTCATATATATAACTCACCACACCCTCTACGGAACTACCTTAGGAACTTACCCACGGACATACACTCACAAACATTTTTTTCCCACACACCACCTACATCCATAATACGTATAAACACCACACACACGTGCGTACCCCCACATATTTACACACTCAGCCTCCGGAATCCTCGCGCGCACACACACCGACCTACACCCCACCCCCACCCTGAACATGGAACCTCGTTCTTCCCCCAACTCTCACATTCACACACCACCTTCAGCCCTCCCCGCCTCCCTCTCCCCACTCCTATACGCCCCACACCCTTCCACCACTTGTTTATTTTCATGTTTATTTTTATTTTTATTATTTTTTTTATTTTCATGTGTACCCCTTCCACCCCCCTTTTTTTTCGAAATGTCTCTCCCTCACTCCCCTACACACCCTTGGAACTCTCTTGCCCCACACTTTTCGCCTGAAGAAGGGCTTATGCCCGAAACGTCCCCCCTCCCCCACTCAAGAGCGTGAAACTAATAAACCTTTGTTCGTACTGCCTCTGTTTTGTTCCCGTTCCATTTTTCACTATATATATATACACACACACACACACACACACACACACACACACACACACACACAGGTATATAATGAATGGTCCTTGTGGCTATACATATATACAAACACATTAAAAAAGAATATACCTGTTAGCTATAAACTATAGCTAAAAAAAAACAACCTGACGCTGTCCCATAAATATGTCAGGTTCTCGAATCTACAATATGTTTAAAGCATGCCTTACATATGGGACACCTGATACACACACAGGTTATGAAGTCCTACCTTCATGTCCTAATTAAAAACACAAAAAAATCTTAAACGGAATTTCCACATATGCCCCCCACTCCAAATACTTTGGTTTCTAGCAAGTTCTAAATATGTTTAGCCTATTTCTCTGTAACCACACATACATAACCAACAGCATTCTGACAGCAGCGACTACAATATCGAACATTGTTTACAGAAAAAAAAATGTCGAACTACACACACACGCACACAATGTGTGTGTGTGTATTATAGTTGGAAATGAAGAAACAAAACACAGGAGGCTATATATATATATATATATATATATACACACATACAAACACAGGGTGACCCCCAAAAATGTATATACACCTCAACAGCATTCTAATAAGTGTGTATACATTAAGGGGGAGGACACCCTGTATGTATATATATATACACACATACATACACTTAATACACCTACATAGATCCGTGTGGTCATGATATACACGTATAGTAAGTACACTACAAATCCACACACACATGTATCTATATATATATATATGTGTGTGTGTGTATATACACATACACACTCACACAGACAACCTGAAAAATATAAATCAATCGCGTGTGTGTATGTGAGTGAGAATGTGTGTATATGTGTGTCTTCCTTATCATAAATGGCAAATTGTGACTCAGGCTGACCAACGTAAAAAATGTATATTTATATATTCATTTTTGGCTTTAAAAAAATTACAATTTCACGAATATAAGAGAAATAACTTCCACGCCGATTATTATTACTATACTATTATTGGGAAATTTGAATATAGTCGCCACAGGACAGATAACTATAATAATATTTGAATATATCGGGTAAAGCAGACTTAGAAAAGAGTAAAAAAAAAAAAAAATTTTAAACACTCTTTGAGAATCGAACCCCTGCATCTTTCGAGAAGTGGATGTGGCGGAAAGATTAATCCACAGAACAGTATATCTAATATATAATACAATATATATATATATATGTGTGTGTGTATAATGTCCACGAAACACCATCTGTAAGGTTCACGAAACAACTATCACCGAAGTTGCATTTCGTCCGGTCATCCTTTGTTTTAAAATCACAAACAGCTTTCCATATTTCCCATTGTGTATATGTGTGTGTGTGTATGTATATATATATGTATATATGTATGTATATATATGTATATATATATATATGTATATATATGTATGTATATATATGTATGTATATATATGTATGTATATATATGTATGTATATATATGTATGTATATATATGTATGTATATGTATGTATGTATGTATGTATGTATATATGTGTGTGTGTGTGTGTGTGTGTGTGTGTGTGTGTGTGTGTGTGTGTGTGTGTGTGTGTGCGTGCGCATACAGACACACACACATATTTAGATAGATAGAGATTTGTAATCTACACCTTTGAAATTGTATCTACAAAATATACATTAAAATGTTATGAAGAAACAGTCAGCTGGAGATACTAAACTGTAGTTATGTCATATATACATATATACACACACACACACATGTGTGTGTGCGTGTGTGTATGTATATATATACGTGTGTGTGGAATTAGCTGTCGAGGCGGCAAGAGCTCAGTCGTAGGGGGCCCCGACTCATTCTAATGCAGTCACACTCTACTATCCCAAGTATCGAGTACTCTGCTAAGTATTAGTGTTACTAATTCAAAACTGGTAAATTATACACACACACACATAATATATATATATATATATATATATATATATATATATAGTGTCTCCAAACAAAATGTGTACACACTTTGATTAGAATGCTATTTTTTTTGGGGGGGGGGGGGACGCCCTGTACACACACACACACACACATGGTTTAGTACCGTCAACTGACTTTGTTTTTTCATAACTTCCTAAATATATATTTTGCAGAGATAAACATTTTAAAATATGTAGATGACATATTTATAATATATTTTTTATTGCTAGTTTTACACACGGAAATCACCGGAAGTTGCCTCTGATCTTAATAGGAAGGATTACCATAGTTTCTTATAAACATTCCATTTTGACAAGGCGAAAAAATCTATGAAATAGTATCTTTTGAGTTGGCTGAATTGGTTAAGTAACCGACAATAGTATCTTTGGGTTTTGAGTTCAAATCCTACCAAGATCAACTCTTTTTCTTTTGGGTGTGTGCGTGTAGATTTTTTTTCCCTCACTCAAATAAAAAAGTACACGTCAAGTACTAGGTTTTATATATATGTGAGAGGGAGGTGTCCCAGGTTCAATCGGGAGTAACCACACTAAGGTACTCAATACATTAATTTCGAATGAAACAGTTCTAGTCCCGTATAAGCCATTTCTATTATATATATATATGTTAAGTATTTTTCTCCCCACCCCCTAAAAAAAAATCTGTATTCATTTTTTACGTCAAATATAAAGATCGATATTTCCTTAATGGATGGATCGAACCAGTAAGATTGATTGTGACGTTCAAATATCCCCACACTCAACCAAAGATAATAGTGATACAGATGAAATTAACTAGTCTTTAACTAACTGGGTGTGGAACTCAGATCGTCAAGGAGTTCGAGGTTTTGGCCGAAGAAAAGGTTTTTACCATCAGTATTAACATTTCAACTACATTAGCTTTTGGGGTTTCGTAATGGATTTGAAACTCGGAACTGGAAGTGGCAACAATTAAACTTAATAATATACATTTAATTAATTATATCTGGAAATCCAGCTAACACAATAAATGAACGGGTAGTAGTGTTTATATTTATCTAAAAAAAAGAAATAAAAAAAAATCTTCCTAACAAATTTATGTGAGAACTTATGTTACAAAAACCAACTTAATTAAAAAGTTAGTTATATTATTACTAAATCTCTCTCTAAATGTTTTAACCCTGCTGATAACAAACTGCCTGAAACATCTGGTTCTACAATACAAAACTACTTATTTTAATATCCATTATAATTACTTAAACAAACCGTCCATCAGAAATTTTGTGTAAGAGACTTTGTTAAGTTATGTTCCAAACATCAGCTTAATAATGAAGAAGTTACATTTATTATTAAATCCTTCCAAATTCTTGGTCATTTTCAAAGATATTTAAAAATTCATAAAGCGTTTTTTTTTTTTTTTATTAGGTAACAAAATGGTTAAATAATTATCATTATTTGGCACTATTAGTAGAGCGTCATACATGGTTTGCGGCATGTAGTTACTTCCCTTAGGGGTCGATAAAATAAAGTACAAGAAAATGCACTGGGGTCGATTTAATCGACCTTCCCCTTTCTCTTGTGCCAGAAGTAGCTATAATAATAGTAATTATTATAGCTATAATAATTGTAATTATTATAGCTATAATAATTGTAATTATTATAGCTACAAGAGATGTAGGAGAGAAACAATATTAACAAGGTTCAAATTCTAGTCGAAGCTATTTTACACCAATCACCGCCGCCACCTACATCGTAAAATATTCACTTATATACAAGATTAAATAAACCCCACGCAGATTATTTCATTACAAGCGTCGTAAATATGTAGAGTTTTGTGTGTATGTGTGAAAGGAATTACATTTTAGACGATAAAAATGTTTTATGGCCATCCGCCCCCGGCAAAGCTTTAAATATGCGACCCGGTTTCAAGATCCGGTCGCAGCCATGTCACCTACTACTACGTGCCAGCCTAATGTCCTTGAGACAGGCATAAATAGCACAGATTCATCTGTCTATATATAAAATTATATATATATATATATAACTATCATTATATATATGATGGTTGTATATACATATATGTGTATATACGTATACATATGATGGTTGTATATACGTATATGTGTATATACGTATACATATGATGGTTCTATATACGTATATATATATATGTGTGTAGTATAAGTACATATACAAATATATACGTGCATATACATACATATACATGTATCTATATATATAAATATATACATATAAGTATCGTTATTACAATATAACTTGTTTACCATTACTTTCTCTTTTGCTAAAAAAATGTTTAAAATCTTCCTTCATAATATTAATAATTATAGTTAATATAAAAATGAATTAATATTATGAAACATTATTCCGTCGAATTGTGAACGTGTTTGAGACTGTATATAAAGAAACAAGAGGGCAAAAGAAAAAAATATGTATACACACGTTCATATACATACATATATCTGTCATAAAATGAGGGGTCTATTTTATAATAAATAACATGGAAAAATGACCCCTCTATTTTAGACCACCATTCATTATACACACACACACACATATATGTGTGTATATATATATATATATATATATATATATACACAAAAAACATTCCGTGTGTATAGGAAAGTCGGTGTTTATACATAAGATTTTATATATATATATACACACATTCAAATACATATATGCCAAGAAATGAGGGATTGATTTTGTAATATACAACGTTAAAAAGTGGACCCTGTATTTTAGACCACCGTTCTTATAAGTACATATATATATATATATATATATACACACACACACACCACATATCAACACACAGCATTCCTAGTATATAGAGTAGTATGTACAGAATAATCAGTTTTCATACACAAGATCGTTTGTATGTATACACTCAGACATATATATATATATATATATATATATTGCATATACATACAAAGACAAATAAATGAGGGATCGATTTAGCAATGGACAACATCAAATAGTGATCCCTGTATTTTAGACCACCGTTCTTATAAGTACATATGTGTATATATATAAACACACACACACACATATATATATATATACACACTCTATCGTCAACATTCCTTATTTATAAAGGGTGTTGTGTACATGAAAATCTGTATACATATAATCGTTTGCATATATATATATATCCATATATGTATATATACATATATATATATACACACTATCACACGACATTCCATGTATATATAGAGTCTTGTGTACATGAAAATCTGCTTATACACAAGATTACTTGCACACACACACATATATATAATATAGGGTACATATCTATGCATTTATATATATATATATATATATATATAAGAGAGAGAAAGAATATAGAGGACAGAAAATGTCCAGCGTGTATTGTTTAAAATATTTAGGAAATAGACAGACACAGCGTGTATATATATACATACATATATGTATGTATATATATATATATATGTGAGTGTATATATATAGAGAGACAGATATGTTAAAAGAGAGAGAAGACATACCGTTGTTGTTGTGTCTCTAAACATAAATAGAAAAATGAAGTGGAATAATTTTATCAGGTCATTGACGTGGTGGTAGCAGCCTTCATCATCATCACTATCGTCGTCATCATCGTCGTCATTACCATCATCATCATCATGGGTAATATTGACATCGCCGTTGTCAACATAATTATCACAATATCCACATATTCTCCCTTTATATACACATATACATGTATATAAATCTATATAGATCTGTATGTGTGTGTGTGAGGTTGATTGGCTTTAATAAATCGATGAAATTAATAATGTACGTGTTATTATTATCATGACTTGCTATAATTCAAGTTGGTGGTAGTAGTGTTGACTTGCTTGTTTGTGTTTATATTGAACAAGGTTTTGTTAGAGCTTACTATATATACATATATATATATTGTAATATTTATAAAATCACTAATGAAATATATATATGAACATCTGTATATAGATGGATATGTTTAATCAAAACTATATAGAAGTGTGTATATTAAGCTCAGGTTTATAGAGTATATACCATAGAGTTAACTTCTTTTGAAAAAAAAAAAAAACGGTGTTTATAAGCGCGTGTATATATAGATGTGTGTGTATGTATGTATAAAGTTGAACTTGAAATTCAAATATTGTGGTGTTCTTATACTTTCCTGTTTTAGTGTATATAAATACTGTTCACTGCATATATATATATATATATATATTCGGAAGTTTTTAAAGTCTTATATACACTGTACAATAATATATAAGCTAGTTATATATACACACACAATAAGTTCTACAATATAATGTGTCTGTGTCTCCAAATGGTACTGGTTGGTGTATATATATAAATATGTGCGTATATATACAATATATATATACGTGTATGTATGTTAACGGTGCTTTGCAGATAAAACAATTGGTTCACACTGTCAGAGCTGGTAAGACCCCCCCAAAAAACCTTCTATCTGGCTCAGTGTGTGTTAATATATTTATGTGTATATGTGTGTGAACAAATGCCTGGTTCTTTATATGTGTGTGTGAACAAATGCCTGTCTATCTTTATGTGTGTATGTGCCTGTGTAATTGTATGTGTATATATGTGTGAACAAATGCCTGTCTTCCTTTATGTGTGTGTGCCTGTGTAATTGTATCTGTATATGTGTGTGAACAAATGCCTGCCTTTCTCTATGTGTGTGTGCCTGTGTAATTGTATGTGTGAACAAATGCCTGTCTTTCTTTGTGTGTGTGTCTGTGTATATGAATGTGTATCTGTCTAACTATGTATGTATATATTTATGGGGGGGGGGAATAAGTGCTTGTCTTTCCTTGTGTATGTGTGTGTGACTTTCTCTATATATGTTTGTCTAAGTATGTGTGTATGTATGAATAACTATTTGTTTCTGTATGTGTGTGCATAAGTAAAGTGTCTTACTTTTTTTATATTAATGTATCTGAATAAATGTGTTTCTATTTTTGTAAGTATATGTACGTGTGAGGAAATTTTTCTCTGTCTGTGTATGTACATGAGTAAATGTGTGTGTATGTTTATGTATGTGTGGGAGTAAATGTGTCTAGCTGTGTAAAAATGTGTGTATGTCACTTTTCCTGTATGTGTGTGACACTGTGTATGTGTACCTATGTGAGTAAAGGTGTGTATATGTCTCTCTCTCTCTTCTTGTATGTGAGTGAATCTCTCTGTAAATATGTGTGTATGTATGTAAGTTCATGTGTGTGACTATGTAAATGTAACACTATTTGTGTGAGTGATTGTAGTCGATGTATACCAGACTATGTGGGTGTATACGCCAACCATTTACACATACATACATATATATCTATATGTGTGTGTATATATATATATATATATAAACGTAGTAATGCCCCAGGAAATGGCCTTGACCTTTACACCCCCCTCCCAAGTCGTTCCACTTCTCAGTACTGAATATTTTATTACATCTCAATGGTTAAGACATTTTTTGTTCACAAGCTTTTCTTTCGAAACAGGACATAAACTATGAATATATCTGTTAATAAAAGTATTAAAAACCAAAACAAATATATTTTTTAATCGAAAATAATATTGAAAACTATTTTTTTTTATTTTAAATTGTTTTCCAATTTTTTTTTACTGCTTAAACAATTTTTTATGTGGTTATTTAAAAAGGATGTACAGGAAATTTACAATGTCATGCCGAAAAACGAATTACTTCAAGTACGGTTGTATAAAAAAAACGAAAAAGAGAAAAATATACAATTGTTAAGGAATAAATATTACTGTCACCTCAAAAAAATTGGTTTAGACTGAAAATTTTGACAAAAGGAAAAAAAAAACATTTTGTTTGTTTCTTTTTTCATACAGAAGTTATTTAGTTTTGAGTTTCTTAACAAAAATGAAGGGGGAAAATGTTTGTATGAACTTACATCAATATAATAGATAGTTTGTCATGTGTATATATATGTGTGTGTATGTGTGTATGTATGTACACTAATTTAATACTTTGAAATTACATTAATCTTGCATAGATTGCAATAGAATGTTCTACAAATTCATGTTTCAACTCTACAAATATTAATGTTTTATGTATGAATGTTAAAGCTATTATTAAATACATTTCTCTCCAATATATATATATATATATCAAAAGGCATTAGAGTCAACTTGTCTAAGACTAAGGTTCTAGTATGCAGAAAGGAGAATAGGGCACAGGTACCCTCTTGGAAATGGCCATGCTCAGTGTGTAAGAAAGGATTGGGCAGAAACTCCATTCTATGTCCCAAATGCAAACTATGGGTATAGGAGACACAGTGAAAAGGCTCCCAGTCCACACCGTAAATGTGGTTGGTGTTAAGAAGGGCATCCAGCTGTAAAAAAAAACCTGCTAGAGACGCTTCTGTGAGAGCGAGACATGGTCTCCCGACCATTCCCGCATTAAATGGAACAAAACCGTCTAACCCGTTGCTAGCGTGGAAGATGGGCATTAAATATGATGATAATGATATATGTTGCTTATACAGAACAGATTTTGGCTTGGTATCTACAGCTGGATGCCCTTCCTAAGGTTGGCATTAGGAAGGGCATCCAGCTGTAGAAACCAAGCCAAAATCAGTTCTGTGTAAGGCATGGTCACCTGACCTAGCACTGCATAACATCTCTCCATTCGTCATGATCCTTTGTCATCTCCTCCGTGGGCTTCAGCAATCTGAGATCAGTTCTCACCACCTCCGCCCATGATTTATTGTGGTCTTCCTCTGCTGCGTCTTCCTTCCACGGGGATTTCTTGGCACTTCTTTACCCAACGGTCATTCTCCATGTGCATCACATGTCCATACCAATGCAGTTTTATACATACACATACACATACATATATATATATAGTTTTGCGAGGTTTTTTATATGAAATTGTGTGTCGAAACAAATATTGTTATACTTGGGGAGGGTCATATTTGTGTAATATTGCCAGAATTAATAACAGAACACACTCACTGTTTGGTTGGTTTTCGCTTCTCGCTGTCTTTTATATCGGTAATCTAACTTACTCGGTCCTCAATGTTGCCATTGACTGACCGACGGTCAAAAATAATACAGATACAATATAGACACAAACACATATATATAGTTTATCATAAATCTTTCGTTGCACATCTGCAACATCGTCAGTGGTGTTATATTTTCCTCCTGTTGTGTTGTATGTCTACGCAACATTGAGGACCGAGTAAGTTAGATTACCGATATAAAAGACAGCGAGAAGCGAAAACCAACCAAACAGTGAGTGTGTTCTGTTATTAATTCTGGCAATATTACACAAATATGACCCTCCCCAAGTATAACAATATATATATATATATATATATATCAAAATGATGCATACAAACTAATCAAGGAGGAGAAATAAGAGATCAGTTATGAGAATTATATGCCAGTAATGAAGGGGACAATGTGCTCAAAACGTATTAGATGCAAGACAAGCAAAGAGCTCCAGGAAGAGACAAAGTTCTATATAAATCATAGTAATGAGAGAAAGACACATAATAAATTGTTGGATAATAGGGGATAAAATAGTAAAATAGCTCCCAGGTAAAGCACATAACCTATTGTTATAATGGAGGTTTGTACAATTTGATTTATTCTTTTATTTAATTTGTATATACCACTTCATCCGTAGTTTTTTATCTACTTTACCAGGGTGGTACTTTACTCCCTATTCATCGTCATCATCATCATTACTGTTTTACGTCCATTCTTCCACACTAGCATGGGTTAGACGGGTTGTCCTGTTGTGGGCAGTGTCCAGTCGGCTGACCTTGTCTTGCTCATACGGGAACTGATTCTGGCTTGATTTCTACAGCTGGATGCCCTTCCTAACACCAACTTCATTTACAGTGAGTGCTGGGTGCTTTTTTTTTTCCGCGGGGCCTACACGTCCACTTTACAGTGTGAGCTGGGTGCTTTTTTGCCGTGGCATCTCCACGACCACTTTGCAGTGGGAGGGTGTGGGGGCATATTGTCTATATGCTTCAGCTTCGGCTTGTACCCGTGGGGGGTCGGGTATTCTGTATTACTGCGTGACACCAGAGGTCACGGTCGTGTGTCATCGCCTTTGAGAGGTGTAATTGGGTAAGGTCGGCTTTTATCACCTCATCCCAGGACTTCTTGGGTCTCCTCACTCCGCGGTTTCCATTGACTTCTAGTGCTCTGCACCTTTTTATGCAGCTGTCATCCTTCATACACATCACATGTCCATACCAACGCAACCGCCTCTCCTGCACACAGTATTTGATTCCTCTTATGCTCAGTCTCTCTCTCAATTCATTTATGCTTTGCCGTTCACGTATATTACTATTACACATCCATCGGAGCATGCAGGCTTTGTTTCTTTCTAATCTACGCAAGTCTTCCACATTCAGTGCCCAGGTCTCACTACCATGTAACATTGCTGTTCGTATATACGCATCATACAATCAGGTTTTCATTTTGAGGGAAAAGCCTTTTGCAGCTAGCAGTGGCAGTAGCTCCCTGAAGTTCTTCCATCCCATTCTTACCCTAGTTATTGTACTTTCTGAACACCCACCACCGCTGCTAATCCGGTCACCTAAGTAGCAGAAGCTCTCTACTGTTTCTACAGAGCCCTCCCAGAGATTGGTGGTACTTGTTTCCTGTGGCTGTTTGCTGCTTGCTGTCCCAGCACAGCTGCTACATGTGAAGCCTACATTCTTAATTAAGCTTCCTGAAATCCCGCTACATCTCTTGTGTACCCATTGTTTGCATTTGGGGCAGAGAAATAATCTATGTCCAAAATAATCTATTATGTGTCTTTCTCTCACCTGACCTGGCATTGCTCACAACAGGACAACTCGTCTAACCCATGCTAGCGTGGAAGAATGGACATAAAACAGTGACGATGATCATCATTATTACCATTGGAGTTTCTACATCTGTTTTACCAGGCTTGGAGGGGTCCTCTTCAGCACAGTGTCCCTCCACTCGTACCGTTCCTTCATCATCTCCTCTGTGAGTCTCAGTGATTTGAGATCAATTCTCACCACCTCTGCCCAGGTCTTTCTGGCTCTACCTCTACTATGGCTTCCTTCCACTGGTATTTCCTGGCACTTCTCCACCCAGTGATCATTATCCATGCACATCACATGTCCGTACTAATGCAATCTTCTCTTATGCACACCACTTTGGATTCCTCTTGACCCCAATTTATCCCTCAGACCATTCAAGCTCTGCCTTTCTCTCATATCTACATTGCACATCCAGCAAAGCATGGTTCCTTCATTTCTCTCCAGTCTATGCATGTCCTCTGCAGTCACTGCCCATGTTTCACCTAGATAGTAGAAGTTATCAACCATTTCTATGGACCCTCCATGAAGGAATCAAGGTCCTATCTTCTTTCTGACTTACTAACACTTTAGTTTTAACTAAGTTAACTCTCAGACCTTTGGATTCCAAATTCTGTTGCCATAGTCGGAACTTATTCTCTAATTCTTTTATGGATTAATCTATAAGGACCAGATCAACCGCATAGAGAAATCCCCATAGACAGCCAGTCTTCAACTCCTCTGTTATGACCTGAAGAACTTCCTATGCTCACTTTACTGACAGCTCCTCTGTACATGGCTTGCACTGCTCTCACAAGCCATTCTTCTACATCTAATTTTTTAAGGACCACCAGGTACTTTGTCAAAGGCTTTTTCTAGATGAACAAAAACTAAATATAGCAGCTTATTTTTGGCTAGGAACTTCTCTTGTAGTTGTCTCACCAAGAAAAGGGCATATGTAAAACTTTTCCCAGGCATGAAACTAAACTCATTTGACTCTTTCCCTAATTAGCTGTGCTATAACTCTTTCTATTACTTTCATAACTTGGTCCATTAGTTTTATTCCATAGTTGCTGCTTTCTAGGGCATCACCTTTACCCTTGTAGCAATTTATGATTGTACTGCTGTGCCAGTCATTGGATATGACTCCATCTTGTATCACCTGATTGATTTTGTAGGTTACTACTTCTCTGCATGCTTTTAGCATCTTGGCAACTATCTCTGATGGCCTTGCAAACTTTACCGTTCTTCATCTCTTTGATTGCTTATTTGACCCTATAATTGTTAACTTCAATAGCTCGTCCTTCTGTTGGGTAAATTGGGGGTAGTCTCTTTTCCTCCCAGTCATTCCCTACATTTATCACCCTCTCATAGTAACATTTCCAGACCTCTTTCTTTTGAGCATCAATGGTGCTAAGTGCACCAATGTCATTTCTAACACATTTTCCCCCAACAACATCTCTATTCACACTGACACACTGCCTTGCAATGTGGAACACTTCACATCTCTGATCCTCATTTCCTAGACCACCCATACAGGGTCGGCAAGATGCATTTTATTGAGTCACCAGCACAACCACCTTACAGGGTGGACTGGGTGCTTTTGTTGTTGTGGTGCCAGATCAGCATACAGGGTTGACTTAGTGTTTTTATCATGTGGGAGATCAGATGTAGAGCATGTGAAGCTTTAATGCTTGTATGTATGGGTTGGGCAGGTGAGGTGTAACAGGGCAAGGGTACAAGTAAGCAAGGTCAACATTGACAAGGTGCATTGGATATTTAGCTGGTGAGGGTGGGGGAGATATTAAGACAAGGGAAGGGTGAAGAAAAGATTGGTACACACCAGTGTGTTCTCTACATATTTCTTTCATTTCATTTTGTGCCCATGGGAGGGTGGGACTTCTGCAGTACAGCATGACACCAGAGATCTTGATCCTATGTCATCTCTTTTGGGAGGTTTTAATTGGGCAAGGTCAGCCTTTATCACTCGATTCCAAGTTTTCCTAAGTCATCCTCTTCCATAGATACTATCAACTTTGAGTGCCCTACACCTCATTATATCTCTGTCATCCTCCATATGCATCACATGTCCAAACCACCACAATCTCCTCCCCTCTACATTGCATCTGATTCCTCTTATGTCTAGTTTCTCTTTCACTTCACTGATGCTTTGTTATTCATGCACTTTACTATCACACATCCATCAGAGTATGTAGGCTTTCTGCACATAATGCCCAGGTCTCACTTCCATGTAGCATTGCGTTTTGTACACAAGCTTCATACAATCTGCCTTTCATTTTGAGGGAAGAATTCATTAAAACAACAACAGAAAGCCGACTGGAAAATTTACTTTAGAATTTTAATTTTGCAAAAGCACAATACTTATTTCGATGACCCAGCTCTGTCTTCTGATTATGATGTAAGACTAGACGCTTTCATCAGGTGTTATTTGCAGAATTCTATAATAGGATTTTGTTGAACCTAAACAGAGAATAGGAGATAGAAGATACAAAGAAATTGAAAATAGAAAATAGGGGAAATAGGGACCGTCTGCTAATTTGGTGTTATATCAATAGCAGACGATTCCCGAATTTCCATTTCCATGTGTTGCCATCTGTTGGCACGTTACAGAACTAGTCCTGAAACTTTTTGATACCACCTCATATACAGAGAAATTCCGTTATAACGAAATTCACGGAGTATAAAAAAAAATTTGTCGTAACGAAAAATTCTTTCTAACGAAAAATTATTTATAACGAGATTGATCAAAACAGATCTAGCTTGTGGGTGGGGATTGAAAAAATTTTTGTTATTCTGAAAAATTCGTTTTAATGGTATTCATTATAACGGAATTTTACCTGTATAACACTAGTAGGAAGTAACTATATGATTGTATCAAATAGGTTTAAACACACACACACACACACATATATATATATATATATATAATCTCCTATATATTTTAAAAATAATATATAAGAAAAAACATATATCTAGAGTTACTTGAAGAGAAATTGCAAGAGAGAAAATTTAAGTTCAATGTGTTTATGTACTTAGAGATAGAAAGATAGGGAGGAAAACATAGAGTGGAACAAAATTAGTATTTTAAATGCTGACAGAACGAAAACACAAACACATAATATATACAAATATAAACGCAAAAAGAACGACGAAAAAAACAAAAAAAAAAGAGTTAAAAAAGGGAGGCTGCAATTCATCATGAAGTCCGACAATCGGCCAAACATCACATCATAGGATTTAAATCAGAGCTTATATGTGTGCATATGCGAATGTGCATGTGTGTGTATGTACATATGGCCTGAACAGAGTAATATATATATATCTCGTAGATATATATATATATATCTACGAGATATATATATATATATTTATATTGTTATACTTTGGGAGGGTCATGTTGCCAATACGAAACACACGCACCAGTTGCTTTCACTCCAATTTATTATAAATTAAATTATAAATTTCCGGTTGGTTGGTTGGTTTTACAACCGGACGGTTGTTCATATATTGTCAAAGTTCTTTCGTCACACATTCTGTGACCTCTTCAGTGATTGGGATTCTTTTCTTTGTTTTGTGCCTCTCCTTTGTTCTGTCCTACGCCATCTTGTTTTTGTGTGTGTTGTGTGCTTAGTTTGCGCATGTGTTACACCCGGGTGTCTGTGTGTGTTTTTATTTGTTTATTTATTTGTTTATTTACATGTTACTGGTTGGTTGTTTGTTCTATGTGTGTGTGTTTTCATTTTGTCCTTAATTGTAAGTTGTGATGTTGCTATTCCATTCATGTTTTCTATTTAATTTTGGTTGGAGTTCATTTATGTTTATTGCCTCTGTGATTTGTCTAAACATTGCGTATTTTCTGTGTGTAGATTTTATTTTTATTTCTATGTTCTCTAATTTGCCCTTATGTTCTATTTTAGCATGTTGGTGGAATACTGATGATTCTTTTCTATCTTGAAGCACTTGCCAGTGTTCATTTATCTGTTCTCCTATACTACGAGCTGTCTCACCTATGTACACTATATTCTTATCTTTACATTGTCCTTCAGTACATCTTATGCTATATACTATGTTTCTAGTTTTACAGTTAATATGGGCGTTTAGTTTACAGATTATGCATTTCTGATCTATACAGGGAGGTCTTTGAAAAGGGTATGTATTACTAATAAGTGTTTTTATGGAGGTACCTGGTCTTTCTACTATCTTAATATTTGTTTAAGTTTATCTAGGGCCCTTCTAAATTTGTAAGCTAATTCACCTCTAGGGGTTATATTGATGAACATTACACTCTGGTATTTATTGCTATCATTCCATGAGTTTATTCTATTAACCTTATTCCTAGTTCTTTCTATTCTATTCCATTTTTTTTATTCTATTTTTTTTTTAAATTTATAATTTAATTTATAATAAATTGGAGTGAAAGCAACTGGTGCGTGTGTTTCTTATTGGCAACATGACCCTCCCAAAGTATAACAATATCGGTTTCAACACACGTTTTCAGATAAAGAATCTTGCTAAACAAATTCAGAAACAAAATATATATTTATATATATATAAGCATTTAAATATACCACGCCTCTCTATCACTTTTCCTCTACTGTAACCTTTTACTCAACCTTCTACCCACCCGTCTATCTTTCACGCCCACCTTAGTACCTTCAACATGCAAGACATTTTTTCCAATTCCACCCCGCCTGTCCCAACAATCTATCTTATTTCTCATTCTTTCTTCTGACGAAGGACCTGCGTTTGAAACGTTAAGACCCTCTTCCTGCTATTTCAAGCGTTAACCTAATATATTCCTTCCATATACTGTACCGATTGTGTCGTTATTTCTGCTTACCTTTACATACACACACACACATATATATATATAGAAGTAGTAACTCAACAGTTAGATCACCATACCAAGAACAATTGTTTCATCTTAGTGGTTACTACTTCTACCAAACTCGTCCCATGGATTGAGTACTCTACCACTACAGATATTACCTTCCAGTGTTCTACCTCTCTCTCTCTCTCTCTCTCTCTCTCTCTCTCTCTCTCTCTCTCTCTATATATATATATATATATATATATATATATATATATATATATATATATATATATATATATACAGGGTGTGAAAGATATTTGTTCGCAAGATTAGGAAAAAATAACACAGTAGTTTTATTTTTTAAGATTTATTTATCAAACGTGTGTCAGTTTGTCTGCATGACTTGTTCTTTCGATCTCACTCGATAAACCCGCCATTGGCTTTGATGACGGCCTCGGAACCAGCTACAGGCCTTCGTCACTGTCCCCCGACTTAGGCCCCTAAAGGCACTTGTGATCCTGGCCTTCAGATCGTCTTTCGTATTGCAGCTAGATCTGTTGGTGTGTCGTTCCACTGCGCCCCACACAAAGAAGTCGAGGGGGTTGCAGTCAGGCGTGCTGGGAGGCCAGATGTCAGGTGAAGTGTGGTTGACAAAGTTCTCGGACAGCCAGGCTTGGGTATTTCGGCTGGTATGGCAGGGCGCTGAGTCTTGCTGCCACACGTATGGCCTACCTGCAGCTACCTGGTCGATCCAGGGCTTTACTACCTCGCTCAGAACACGGATGTAGCCATCGGTGTTCAGCTTGAAGCCCTCAGGCAAGAAGTGAGGTGGCATGACGTCACCTTGACTGCTGACGACACCTAAGACCAACGGTGTCGCTGGAAACTTTGTGTCTGCATGACTCTGGGCACGTCTTTGGATGAGACAGCGAGCCACCTGTTGTTCTGGGAGTTGATCTTCTGGTCTTGGCAGAAGTTTTTCTCGTCGGAGAAAAACCACAGCATGTCTGGCTCCAGTGGGTGTTTCAACTTGTTGATCAGCTTCTTTGCATGCTTCAGTTGCTTTTCTTGCATTGCCTTTGACAGAAATTGTCCTTTCCTCATCTTGTATGAAACATAGCGAATGTCTTCATGTACCACCAGCCTAATGAGCTTTTCATCCATGCCTTTCTCCCTTGCAATGGCATGCATCGACTTGCTAGGTTCATTGTTGATGATATCCTGAACTTCAGCAATGAACTGGGGCGTTCTGAAGGTGTCAGATCGTCGATCTGTTTTCCTCTCTGATGTTGCTTCGTAGTCGAATCCTGAATCTTCCAATTCCTTTCTGACCTTTGCCACCATTCTCCTGCTGACACTGAGAAAGTCTGAAATTTCCTTATTTGTCCTCCCGGCGCGGATTCCAAGAAGAACTCCTTGTCTCTTCCACAAATTTGGAGGTTCAAAATTATTCATAATCAATTATTCTGAAAATAAATAATGGAAATATATTCACTGTTTTTATGAAGACAAGAGTGACAACGGAAGTAAAAAAAATTTGCATAAAATTAGCAGTTAAAAATTGTGAACAAATATCGTCTGCACCCTGTATATATATATATTACGCAAGCAGCAATACATAGGTATTCTGTCTGTTACAGAAACATATGTCAATACCTAATAAATTCCTTTATAAAAGCACTTTCATTTTATATTCATCTTTTCTATATATATATATATATATATGCAGAGGTTATATTTAATTTGTTGGGATTCAACAAGCTTAAACATTTTTTATAACTGATATAAAGCACTCAACAGTTTAGCGGAGTAAATATACAATATATTAATAAATGGAAACTATATTTATAAAACCATAATTATTTTATTATATATATTTTGCTGGATAGTGAATTTCAACCGTTGAAGTTGTCTTTTTTCCGGGTATGTCAATATTTATTTATAAAACAAATCTGTATTTTATCTGATTAAAGCGCACCATAATTTACCTTGGTTGGCCTTGAAATATATATAATAAAATAATTATGGTTTTATAAATATAGTTCCCATTTATTAATATATTAATCCCGCCGAGGTTAACTTTGCCTTTCATCCTTACGGGGTCAATAAAATAAAGTACCAGTAATGCACTGGATAATTGCTGGCCTTGTGCCAAAAGTAGAAACAATTAATATAGTGTATATATATGTCCCAAGGCTCTGATACCATCAACACTATAAACACAGAGCTGGCATATCTAAGAACTGACTAACTGCCTGATGAGGTCATAGCCATTCAATGGCTATCATCGAAATATATATAGCAGTAAATAACAGTGTTTGGCTAAAAGGTATGCCATGATTTGAAGGAGATTGCCCTCGAGTCCCTCGTCAATATTAAAATACAAGTAGTAGAGAAATAAGCAAGTGTGGTGAACCCTAATAATTTGTGGCTAATGTAAGGGAGGTAACTACGTTGCTCTGATGTAATATTAGTATCGCTTGTTATTGGAGCACTCCACTAAAACAAACATGTATACACAAAGACATCCTAGTCGTGACCATTCCTTCTTTTTATAGTTTTCAGCTATAGTGTATCTATCATAATGATAATAATGGTGTCTGATTTAGGCACAAGGCCAGCAATTTTAAGGGAGGGTAAAGTCAATTAAATCGTAGCATCACTGCTACTTTTTTTTTATCGACACCGTAAGGATGAAAGGCAAAGCTAACCTCAGCGGGATTTGAACTCAGATCGTAAAGGACCGTAACTCTATGTCGCGAATCATGGTGTCCGATGCTCAGCAGAATAATTTCTTTATTGTCTACAAGAGCCTACATATAGGGGACAGTACAATAGACAGGGACTGTGTGTGTGTGGGGGGGGGGGTCTACAATAAAATAGAGTAAAAAATATATACAACAATAACAATAAACAAGAATATTATAACAATATATATTCTCCAATTTTTTTTGGGAGGGTGGGTGGTGTGTGTGTGTGTGTGTGTGCTCAGAAACCCCACCAATCCTGAACCACCCGATGCTCCAAGAGCACCAGGAGAAGGCACGTCTCTCCTCTTCAAATCAACCAGCCTACGGGCACATGCCTTGAGTAGACCCATTCATACGGGTCATCCTCGCTACATTCGCCCACCTTTTAACAAATGTACCGGGGAGGCAACACGCCCCTCTCCACCCTCACTTCCCTTTCCTAATGAAACTCGAAAAAGTTGATGAGAGCTTGACCGAAGAGGAAGTATCTGTCTTCAGTCCTTTCAGCCTCATTTACCACACAATCTCTTTCGTTACAACCACAAGGCAGAGGATAACTAACTACCCTTCCCGGCCAAAAGAAGGTGGCGGGGCGATCCTCACAATGGATTCGTTCGATAGTTGGATCCGTTCCACAGGTGATAACAGCTGCTCGACATAACTCCACAAGTCAGTTATGCACAGACACTAGACGAGTGCCTGCAGACCAGTTTCGTCGATCAGCGCGCATCTCAAGCAGGTCTGCCTGACCACACTTGTGCCTGTAGAGTTTATTTCGAACAGGCAGTACCCCACCCACCAAATAGCACTGCCAAGCGAGGGATTTCTGGAAGTTATCCATAGTCCCTGGTCCGAAGGTCCTCCGGAACTGACTGGTCAGTTCGATTTTGTCTACGCCTAGAGCCTCTCCGAGAGCATCGTCGCACTAATCTCTTAAATAACTCTAGAGTGGAATTTACACAGATCGTATTAAAAAACAGAATATTAGAAAATGAGAGGGGTGTATGGGCCCGGGAAGGCAAGGGTGTATATATATATATATGTATATTTATTAAAATAACAGATTAAAGTTTAAGCAAAGAATCGCTGCTTTCACCCTTAACGGGATCTTCTGAAACTAACAAAGTCAATCTGTAAACGCAGAAGTGGATATTTCAAAAAACGTTGCAACCGGAGGAAGACAGGAAGACGATACTTTGGTTCGTGGAAACGTTCCCTGGCAAAGAACGGGAAAAAAAGGAATATAATACGTCATTAATAGGAGCGGTGAAAAACGCAAAGACAGGACCACGTTTATGGTATAAAAGAAGTCGTAAACTAATGTTCTCTTAGGTGGTTCATAGAGAAGTTCTCTGGCAATGAACGGAAAAAACGAAGATAATACGTCCGCGTATGCTTGTGTATGTACGCGTGTATGTATTTATTTCATTTCAATTACCTCTGTATTGTATTTTATTTACTTTATTCTTAACTCTGAAGCGGAGAATCATTCGGTTTCCTAGATAGAATTTTTAGTCTACGACTTCAGCTATACCATTTACGTGGTTTTGTCTTTGCGTGCAATTGTTCTCTATGCACCACATATGACGTATTATCTTCGTTTTTTTCGTTCATTGCCAGAGAACGTCTCTATGGACCACCTAAGAGAACATTAGTCTACGACTTCTTTTATACCATAAACGTGGTCCTGTCTTTGCGTGTAATTGTTTTTCACCGCTCCTATTTGGATTGGCAGTATCGGTAGAGGGTCGGACACCATGCTTTGAAGCATAGAGTTACGTCCCTTTAAGATCTGAGTTCAAAATCTCGCCGAGGTTAACTTTGCCTTTCATCCTTACGGGGTCGATAAAATAAAGTACCAGTAATGTACTGGGTATTTGCTGGCCTTGTGCCTAAAATAGAAACAATTATATTCGCTTTTTCCCGTTCTTTGCCAGGGAACGTTCCCACGAACCAAAGTATCGTCTTCCTGTCTTCCTCCGGTTGCAACGTTTTTTGAAATATCCACTTCTGCGTTTACAGATTGACTTTGTTAGTTTCAGAAGATCCCGTTAAGGGTGAAAGCAGCGATTCTTTGCTTAAACTTTAATCTGTTATTTTAATAAATATTTGCTCTACGGTTCTTATATATTTGATATATATTTATCCTTATCGAGCCCTCTTTGGATTTTAGTCTTCAAATTTATTATTATTACTATATATATATATATATATATATATATATATATATATATACATTACAGACACACAAAAATGTAATACATAACATACTCACAATTTATTTACAAACAAAAGTACGAAAATAAAGTGCTAAACGATAGTGCTACTTCGTATTTCGTTTCAGAAGTTCAATTATAGTTTTACATTCAATCTTTGTTGACGTTTTTTTAATTTCTTCCCCATCCCGCCCTCTCTTAATTCTGACTGAATTCTTTTTGGGAAATGTTACTAGAGAAATGGCTAGCAAGACGAAGACCAAGGGCAAAGTAGTGTTTGTCACGGTTGGAACGACTCGGTTCGACCAACTAGTACAGAAAGTCGTCACGGAAGAAATATGTGAGGTGAGTTTTAAGAGGCGACAAAACCGAGTTTGCTATCATGTGTGATATAATTGTAAATAATACCCTTTACGTTCTGAGTTCAAATCTTGCCAAGGTTAACTGTGCCTTTCATCCATACGGGGTCGATAAAATAAAGTATAAGTAATGTACTGGATAATTACTGGCCTTGTGCCAAAAGTAGAAACAATTATAATTTTTAACAATGCCCCCTCTCCTCCTCTGTCTTTCTCTTTTTTTTCTCTCTGTCTATGTCTCTTTCTCTCTCTGTTGTGTCTCTCTTGTCCGTTTGTCTGTCTCCGTCTCTGTCTCCTCTTTCTCCGTCTCTCTCGCTCTCTTCTCTTCCTCGCTCGCTCTTAAAAAAAAAAAAAAATTGAAATATACTATACACTATATCAATGAATACAGGTTGTCCTCCAAAAATATATACACACTTCAACAGCATTCTAATAAATATTGCCTGTACAGGTAATCAAAGTGTGTATACATTTTTGAGGACACTATATATGCAGATATATGTATGTATGGACCCGTAACACTTGATGGAATCATAGGGGCCCGAGTGTTGAGTATGTCACAGACACGTGTACCTTTAATCTAGTTCTCAGGGAGATTCAGCGTAACACAGCGTGTGACAAGGCTAGACCTATTTTGTGTAAGTGGCTATTTATTCCACAGACACGTGTACCTTTAACGTAGTTCTCAGGGAGATTCAGTGTAACACAGGTACAGTCAGCTTCGTATTATAGTGTAAGTAGCTGAGTATTCTGCAAACACGGTTTCGTTACATTAAAAGTACACGTGTCTGTGACCTAACCACATCCACTATAATGGTTTCCGATTTAGGCACAAGGCCTACAATCTTGACTTTGTTTTATCGACCTCGTAAGGATGAAATGCAAAGCTAATCTCGGTGGGATGTGAACCCACAACGTAAAGGGACGTAACTCTATGCCGCAGAGCATGCCAATCCACTGCCCTGTATGGTTTCTGATTTAGGCACAAGGCCAACAATTTTGGTGGAGGGGAAAGTCGATTAATCGACTCCAGTGCGTGACTGGTACATTACCGATACTGCCAATCCATCACACTATAATAAAAGATATATATTGTACCTGTAATTCAAAGGTCCAGCCTTGACATATATTGTGTCATGTCGAATCTCCCTGAGAATTTTGTTAAATTTGTGTCTCTGGAATATTCAAGCACTTGTACATTAATTCGTGTTAACCCTTTAGTATTTACATTATTCGATATTTACTATTGTATTTTCATGGTAAACACTTTATCTTACATAATTATCTCACATGATATCGAATTTATGAGATTTTGATACTATTTATTTCGAGAACAATACCTTAATGTAGGTATGAGTGGCCAGTTACAGCTGGTTTGAACAGAAAGAAGTGAGACAGTTCTGGCCGGATATGGCCGGTTTAAATGCTAAAGGGTTAATGGCTCAAGCAATTGAATGCTCATCGTTAAAACCGATGGAGGATCCCTATCATCATCATCATCATCATCATCATCATCATTACTATCATCATTATCATGTTAGGACTGTTACAGCTGAGATTTGAAACAGCAAGATTCGGTTTTAAAATAATAATAATAATGAAAATATTGTGTTCAGTGCTCAGGTGCATTACAACTAATCAAAGGTGCATGTATAGTACATAGAATAATATACAAATGTCAGGGAAGTGAATAGTGTATGAATCATGATATACATGTGTGCGTGTGTATGGAGGGAGAATATTAGGTGTAGTATTAGCGAATCTCAGGAAGCATGGAGGTTTTAAAGGATGCAGTGTCTCAGCTAACAACTGATGCAGGTAGTTTGTTCCAAGCTTCAGCAACTCTGAGCGTGAAAAAATGTTTCTGAAAGTCATGGGAACTGTGCTGTTTACTGACTTTGTAGGCATGCCGACTTGTGTTAGACACATGGAAATCAAAAAGGTGCTCAGCGTTGTTGTTGGCAAGATGGTTAATAATTTTGTGGGTGTTTACCAAGTCAGTTGCCAGACGTTGGAGCTTCAGTGTATCCATGCCCAGGGAAGCAAGGCGTTCAGAGTATGGTAGATGCTTGATGGAGGGTATTCGCTTGGTTGCACGTCTCTGAACAGTTTCCAGGCAGTCAATGTTCTGAGCAAGATAGGGGTTCCAGACTGGTGATGAAAATTCTAAGTGTGGCCGCACCATAGCTATATACAGCTTTAAATAGATAGCTAGAGAGTGGCTGACAAAGAAACTGCTGAGTGATGCTAAGACACCCTCAGCCTTCTTGACAATTTTAAAGACGTGCTTCGTCCAACATAAATCGCTGCTGACAGTAATGCCCAGGTCACGTTCACAAGAAGACTTCTTTCTGAGAGTTTGTTCACTTTGTGTTGTTTAGTTTACCACATGTCAGTCCTTATTCAGCAGACATATGGCTTACTGCATTGCAACCGTGACCATCCTGTCTTTTATTCAGACATACTGTATTTTAAAGACGGTATGGTGTGACACAAGAAAGATTTGGCTACTCTTTCTACCATATCAAACGACCATTTGGACACTCCCTCTGGTTTAACCCCAGGTCTGCCTTGATTGAGTTGATGAATGTTTTCATTGGCTGTTATCCAAGATGTTCCAATCATGACCATCTCGTCTGGATATCCAGAACTACATTGTCCAATTTGTTCTTATGACACTCTTTCGTTATCCTAATAAAATATATTGCCTTCTTCATCATTATCATCATCATCATCTTCCTCTTCTTTTCTTCTGTCTTCTTTTTTTTCCTTGGAGGGTTGTGGGACGGGACAGAGTCCTCAAGTACTCCTTCCACTGTGTCCTGTCAGAAATAACCATCTCCAATTGATCTGTCTGTGTCACCATGCAAGATCAATCGAACTCATAGCCGTTACTCAACCATTTTAGTCGAGGTCTATCCCTGGGTCTCCTGTCAGTTAGAGTCTGAATACAGATCCTTCCTTGAGGAAGTCATTGCAGTGTTAGAAATTGATTCTGATTTTGAAAATAATCAAGAATTTGGACGACTTTATTAATATATTCAACTTTCTCATTAATTAAGCTGGTGTTTGGAACATAATTTAACAAAGGTTCTTACATAAAATTATGACGGAACGTGTTTAGATAAATATAAACACTTTAGAAACACTCAAACACAGACCTTCACTCACACACACAAACACATGTACACATAACTTCTCAAATATACTTATAAGGAAATGTTTACATGCACACATACATACAGATACACACACGCATAAGCGCACATGTATACAGAGACACATATATACACTCTTACAAACTCCTACACATATATAGACACACACTTACACTTATACATACACTATTTCGCACTAGTTCTTCGCAGATTGTATCAAAACTTTTAACTTATCCTTATGTATTTTTGTTACAGAAACTCAGTAAACATGGTTTCAAAAAGATGATAATCCAAGGTGGACATAGCACTCTCCCTCAACAGAAATCTGTTGCCGGTGTTGAAATTTCCAGTTTTGATTTCCAGAGTTCAATCTTAGATTACCTCAAAATTGCCAGCTTGGTGATAAGCCATGCAGGTTTGTAGGAGTTCTTATTTTAATAAATTTCTATTTTGTCCAGAGGTCAAAAGCATGATAACCTCTCTAGTAAGGCTGGATTTAGACTTGGAGGGCCCTGGGGCTATGCCCCCCCCCTCCCTGGCTTCCTGTTAAATCTGGCCCCGTCTGGAGCTACACTACAACAACTACAACACAATCACCATCATCTGGAGCTACACTGCAACAACAACAACAACAACAGCAACAGCACCACTGACATCTGCAGCTACACTGCAACAACAACAACAGCAACAGCACCACTGACATCTGGACTACACTGCAACAACAACAACAACAACAGCACCACTGACATCTGGAACTACACTGCAACAACAACAGCAACATCACCGCTGACATCTGGAGCTACACTGCAACAACAACAGCTACAGCATCACTGACATCTGCAGCTACACTGCAACAACAACAGCAACAGCACCACTGACATCTGGAGCTACACTGCAACAACAACAACAGCAACAGCACCACTGATATCTGGAGCTACACTGCAACAACAACAACAGCAACAGCACCACTGACATCTGGAGCTACACTGCAACAACATCAACAACACTACCAACATCTGGAGCTACACTGCAACAATAACAACAGCAACAGCACTGACATCTGGAGCTACACTGCAACAACAACAACACTACCAATATCTGGAGCTACACTGCAACAACAACAGCAATAACACCACTGACATCTGGAGCTACACTGCAACAACAACTGCAACACTACCACAATCTGGAGCTACACTGCAGTAACAACAACAAAGCTACAATACTACTGACATCTGGAGCCACACTGTAACAGCAACAACAACAACAACAACATCACCATCATCTGGAGCTACACTGCAAAATCAACACCAACAACAACACCACCACCATCATCTGGAGCGAGGGCTAGATTTAGACCCCAGGGGGCCCAGGGCAATGCCCGCTCTCTCTTGGCTCCCTATTAATCCAACTCTGTTCCCTAGCATTGGGGATCTACATGATAAACATGCCCAGTACCTTCTGTAAAGTGGTTGTTGATACAGCATCCAGCTGTAGAAAATCTACCAAATAGTCGACAGGACACTTTAGTTGTGTCAAAGACATGACAACTAAACTGATGCTTGTGATCTACATGATAAATGCACCCAGTACACTCTGTAAAATTGTTGGTGATAGGAAGGGTATTCGGCTGGAGAAAACCTGCCAAACAAAGGGCCAAGAGTACTCTTCAGTTATGTCAAGGACACAACACCCTTCCTAGTGTTGATCTACATGATAATCACATCCAGTACACTGTAGTGTGGTTGGTGATAGGAAAGGCTTCCAGCCATAGAAAGCTTGCCAAACAGGGTTGGAAGGACCCTTCAGTTACATCAACCTCCCTAGTGTAGGTGATCTACACGATAAACACACCCTGTACACTCTGTAAAGGGCATCTAGCTGTAGAAAATTTGCCGAACAAAGGGTTGGGAGTATTCTTCAGTTATGTCAAAGACATGAGAACCTTCCTGTTAGGATAAATTGCACCCGGTACACTCTAGAGTATGGGAACATATTTAAGATTTAGTTCCTCCCCTCCATCTAGACCATCTCAGAGGGAACTAGCTTTGATTACTGACTTGGTCTGACAACCCATTAACCCCCTTGTTAGCAGGGAAAATGAACTTTAAATGATGATGATTATGGTGATGGTAATGATGATATCTATGGTGATGGTAATGATGATGACGATTGTGATGATGGCGATAGTGATGATGACGATAGTGATGGTGTCAATGATGGTGATGGTGATGATGATGATGGTGATGATGATGATGATGATGATGATGATGATGATGATGATGATGATATTGATGATGATATTGATACTGATGATGATGGTGATGATATTGATGATAATGATGATGGTGATGATATTGATGATGGTGATGATGATGATGGTGATGATGATAACATCATAAAGTCCTTCATGTTAAAGTTTCTTCCTATTGATCATTGTCACTTTGTTTCTTCAGGTGCTGGTACCACTGTAGAGACACTTAACGAAGGTAAACCATTAATTACGGTTGTTAACAAGAAATTAATGAATAATCATCAGATAGAACTGGCTGAACAGATGTCTAAAGATGGCTATTCTTTATATTGTACCTGCAGGTTAGTGTCCTTGCATTTATGTATTTTGGTTTAATTGTATCTGGTACAGGTGAATCTACTGTTATTGTAGTATAGTGTTACTTGGGACAGATGTGTCACCTGTTATTGTAGTGTTACCTGTTATTGTAGTGTTACCTGTTATTGTAGTGTTACCTGTTATTGTAGTGTTACCTGGGACAGGTGTGTCACCTGTTATTGTGGTGTAGTGTTACCTGGGACAGGTGTGTCACCTGTTATTGTGGTGTAGTGTTACCTGGGACAGGTGTGTCACCTGTTATTGTAGTGTTATCTGGGACAGGTGTGTCACCGGTTATTGTAGTGTTACCTGTTATTGTAGTGTTACCTGGGACAGGTGTGTCACCTGTTATTGTGGTGTAGTGTTACCTGGGACAGGTGTGTCACCTGTTATTGTAGTGTTAACTGGGACAGGTGTGTCACCTGTTATTGTGGTGTAGTGTTACATGTCACAGGTGTGTCACCTGTTACTGTGGTGTAGTGTTACTTTGGATAAGTGTGTCACCTGTTACTGTAGTGTTACCTGTGATAGGTGTGTCACCTGTTATTGTAGTGTTATCTGGGACAGGTGTGTCACCGGTTATTGTAGTGTTACCTGTTATTGTAGTGTTACCTGGGACAGGTGTGTCACCTGTTATTGTAGTGTTAACTGGGACAGGTGTGTCACCTGTTATTGTGGTGTAGTGTTACATGTCACAGGTGTGTCACCTGTTACTGTGGTGTAGTGTTACTTTGGATAAGTGTGTCACCTGTTACTGTAGTGTTACCTGTGATAGGTGTGTCACCTGTTATTGTGGTGTAGTGTTACCTGGGACAGGTGTGTCACCTGTTATTGTGGTGTAGTGTTACTTTGGACAAGTTTGTCACCTGTTACTGTAGTGTTACCTGTGACAGGTGTGTCTCCTGTTATTGTGGTGTAATGTTACCTGTGACAGGTGTGTCACCTGTTACTGTAGTATTACCTGGGACAAGTGTGTCACCTGTTATTGTGGTGTAATGTTATCTGGGACAGGTGTGTCACCTGTTATTGTGGTGTAGTGTTACCTGGGACAAGTGTGTCACCTGTTATTGTGGTGTACTGTTACCTGGGACAGGTGTGTCACCTGTTACTGTAGTGTACAGAAGGAAACTCACCTGTGACAGGTGAGTTTCCTTCTATCACTTACCTTATATTATATGTACAGGTTAGTATAGTGGTGGATTAAATCCATTGCCCGGTTTACAACCACCAGAACCACCACCTGGCTCATGGGTGCCTTTAGCAGGATACCCTCTGTTGTAAGTATTCGGGCCAGGTGTCAGGTTTGGGGATACCCTCTTCCCTCTCTCTCCCCACCAGTATCAGAAACCCTGAAAAGGGTCAAGTATGCTATATATGTAACGTCATCATCATTTAACATCCACTTTCCCCGCGAGCAAGGGTTGGACAGATCTTTACAGATCTAATCATTACTGATGTGGGTCTACAGACCTCCCAGACAGGTCTGCATCTTGCTTACATATGGTCTCGTGTTCTACCGAGTACACGAGAGAGGTTGTCATGTCTTTGACACAACTGAAGAGTCTTACCAACGTTTTGTTTGGCAAGCTTTCTATGGCTGGATGCCCTTCCTATCACCAATCACTTTACTGCATATACTGTAGATCAGCAACCCTAGGGAGGCTGTCATATCCTTGACACAACTGAAGGGTTCTGCAAATCCCTTGTGTAGCAAGCTTTCTATGGCTGGATGTCCTTCATATCACCAACCACTTCACAGCATGTACTGGGTGCATTAATCATGTAGATCACCAACACTAGAGAGGTTGTCACACAGTTGACACAATTGAAAGATCCTCTCTATCCTTTTGGACTTGGTTTCTACAGTGGGGTGCCCTTCCTGTCACCAACCACCTTATAGGGTGCATTTTCATAGCACAAACACAAGAAAGAGTTTTAGTCTTTGTCCCAACTGATGAGGTGCCTCTGCTCTGTAAGGATTGTAGAGACAAGAGAAAGGAGATAGGTATGTAGTTATGGATACACAATAGGTGTGGTGTGATTTGACAGGGTGAGGAAGGGATGACTTAATAGTACAGTGGGGAGAGGGGATATAGTGTTGGTGAGAATGCCTACCTGGAGATATTTATGGTGGCAGGAGGGTGTGGATTGTGTGGTCAATAGTGCAGGGAAGGAGGGGCACTCACCAGTATCAGGATGAGGAGGTGTAGGGATGGAGAAAGTAGCTAAGAAGTGATAGTGGAGGGGGAATGGGTTGAGTGCACAAGGGTAGTGAGAGAAGCTATTAGAGTGTGATAGTGAGTGTATCTAAGGGCTTTAGAGGAGGCAGTAGCTAAAGAGTGATAGTGGAGGGGGGAATAGATGAATTGGGAGTGGAGGTGTGTAGTAATCATGAGGGTTGCTACAAGGGAGTGGTAGAAGGGACATGGGGATAAGTCAGGTTACATTATATGGCCTGGTCAGCCCCAGCCGCTGCGGTCCTTTGTTATCTCTGTTGTGAGTTTAGTTTCTTGAGGTTGGTCTTCACTACATCATCCTAAGTCTTCCTGGGTCTGCCTCCTCTACAGGTGCCATTCACTGGGATTTCTCTGTATTTTTTAAAGCAGCTATCTTCCATAACATCACATGTCCATATCTCTTGCACACTGCATCTAATTCCTTTTATGTCGACTTTTTATCTTGGTTCACTTATACAACATCATTCATGCACACTAACATTACATATCCAATGGTGCATACTCATTGCGGTTAAGGCTTATGTTTTACTGTGATGTAGCATTGCTGTTCACACACAAGTCTTCACTTGCACCCTGACACACACACACATATCATCATCATTATCACTGTTTTGCGTCCGTTCTTCCACGCTAGCATGGGTTATACAGGTTGTCCTGTTGTGGGCAGTGTCCAGTCGGCTGACTATGTCTTGCTCATATGGGAACTGATTCGGGTCTTCTGTATTACTGCGTGGCGCCAGAGGTCACGGTTGTGTGTCATCGCCTTTGAGAGGTGCAATTGGGTAAGGTCGGCTTATATCACCTCATCCTAGGTCTTCTTGAGTCTCCCCACTCCGCGGCTTCAATCGACTTCTAGTGTTCTGCACCTTTTTATGCAGCTGTCATCCTTCATGCGCATCACATGTCCATACCAATGCAACCTCCTCTTCTGCACTCAGCATTTGATTCCTCTTATGCTCAGTCTCTCTCTCAATTCGTTTATATATCCTGTTATTTTTCTAAAAAATTTTTTACGCTTCTGCCAGTCCCCTCAATCTTTCTATTTCTTTAATTTCTCATTCTATCTTCTGATGAAAGACTAACGTCTGAAACGTTAAGACTCTTTTCCTTCTATATCAAGCGTAAAACTAATATATTTCTTCATTGTACTGTCATTTGATTTGTTATTTCTGTTTGCCTTTTGCACACACACGCACACACGCACACACACGCACACACACACACACATGTGCACACGCACACACATGCACACACACACACACACACACACGCACACATATGTATATGTATGTAAAAGGTAAAAAGAAATAACAACACAATCGGTACAGTATATGGAAGGAATATATTAGGTTAACACTTGAAATAGCAGGAAGAGTGTCTTAACGTTTCGGACACTAGAACTTCATCAGAAGAAAGAATGAGAAATAGAATAGATTGACGGGCCGGGCGGGGTGGAATTAGACAAAAATGTCTTTATATAAAAATAACAGGTCCATTCATGTTGACATCTCCCTCTCTCTCTATATAACTGTTATTATTCACAGTTGTATAAATAACATTACAAATATTCACAAAGTTGACTTAAAAACCATTGAAAAAGAAAGATAAAAGCAAAATTAAAGAGAAAGTGGGGAAGGGGTAAAGAAGGGCCGATCTGGCTGTATGGGAAACTAGAGGAAAGGGTCTATAATTGAGAGGAAAAGCAAGGACTCTAGGGCCACAGAAGAAAAGGAGGGGGAGGGGGGTAAGGTAATGGGCTCAGGACCTTGTGACGCGGTGGTTTTGGATGTGTGCCCTGCGGAGAAAATGGCCAGCGACACCCGCTGCAACAGCCACCCTCACCTTGTGGGGCTTCTTCCTCAGACAGGCTACTAACGTTCCGAACTTGTGGAGGACTACGGGTTCCAAGAAGGCTGAGCTGTTGACAGCGACCGGTGCAAAGCGGAAGCATATATATAAATATAGACACACACAGATATACATATGTATATTCCCTGGGATAGCATATTTAACCCTTTAACATTTAAACTGACTATATCCGGCTAGAACTCTCTCACCTCTTTCTGTTCATCTGGCTGTAACTGGCCGCTCATACCTACACTAAGGTATTGCTTACAAAATAAATCACATCAATTCATAGATTCGATATTATGTGTGATAATTATGTAGGCTAAATCCTTTATTGTGAAAATATAATAGTAATTATAAAATAATTGTTTCTACTTTAGGCACGAGGCTACTGGTGCATTACTGGTACTTTATATTATCGATCCCGTAAGAATGAAAGGCAAAGTGAACCTCGGCGGGATTTGAACTCAGACCGTAACGGGACGTAACTATGCCGGAAAGCATGGCGTCCGACTCTCTACCGAAACTGCCAAGGGTTAAATTATTTTCCATGAATAATTTCCCTTGAATCATTTCCTAGGAATTATCTCCCTTGTGCTTTTTATTTTTGTATCCCCCCTTTATTCATTTTTAATTATCTCCCTTGCATCTCTTATTCGTTATCGGTTGCTTTTAAAAAATATATATAGTTATTGAATGTCAGATATTTATATTTGAAATTTTTGTTAAATTTAAATATGCCGCCTTTTGTAATTATGTGTTCTTACATCCTTTCCAAATTATCTCTTGTTAATGTTTCATATATCTATATATATGTCATTCGTTTTTTAATTTTATAATAAATGCTCAGATTTATTCCTTAGAATTTTTCTTAGAGCTTCTACAGGTGGGATGGCACTTGTTTGAATTTTTTTTCAGACATGACATCTTTATTCTAAGTCTTGTAAAAGCCATTTATATATATATATATATATATATCATCATCATCATCATCATCATACGTCCGCTTTTCCCTGCTTGCAAGGGTGGGACGGGAACTGATACTGGCTTGATTTCTACAGCTGGATGCCCTTCCTAACACCAACCTCATTTACAGTGAGTGCTGGGTGCTTTTTTGCGTTGGCAGCTCTACGACCACTTTGCACTGGAATGATAGGGACTGGGGTCCCTATCATCTCATTTCTACAGCTGAGTAAACTGGAGCAATTTGAAATAAAGTCTCTTGCTCAAGGAAACAACACATCACCCGGTCCGAGAATTGAACTCACAACCTTTCGATTGCAAGGCCAATGCTCTAACCACTAAGCCATGTGCCTCCAATTGTATATATGTATATATATATAATAATAATAAAAAGGACGATTTGGTACGTCTTCATTACATATATTGAGTAGTGACGCTCGTTTCACTATTGATCAGCTCAAGGTTCGACCTGTATCGATCTAGCCCGATTCTGTCATTACCACAACAGGTCCGACGAGCTTTTGATTCCAGAGTTGGGCTAGATCAATACAGATCGAACCTTGAGCTGATCAATAGCGAAATGCGCGTCACTTCTCAATATATGTAATGAAGACATAACAAATCGTCCTTTTTATTATTAAGGATCCCACCAGGAATGAACATATGGTGGCTCCTGGGATGTGTAATCGAGGAGGGAACAGACACTACCCTCCTAGATATCAAAAAGACGGAGAGAGAGGACTGGTCCGGAATGGATTTGGAGATTCTTCTCCAAATGAAACCAAAGGACATCAACAACATTCCGGATTTTGCCTGCCTGCAGGATGGGACAATGGTTCAATTAATCGCTGAGGGAAGAAGGCCGTACTGCTTTTCTGCGGGGAAGCAACGCATCTGCAAATCTTCTGTCCTCGGCTCAAAAATGCAAGGGGTTGCAAACCTCCTTTGCTGCCAATGCCTGTGTCAACACGGAACGCTGCACCACCACCAACAACAACAACACCAACAATGACAGGGGCAACCCCACCAACATCAAAAACAGCCGGACCACCACCAGCACCAAAACCAACCCAAGGGGAAAACGAGGAAAGCTCTCCCACTCCCCCTACCCCTCAAATTATACACATGGACAAAACCATAAATGCACACACAGACACAGATACACTCACAGCCACATACTCTTTGTCTTCCAGTAGCAAAGATGAAGGAAAACCCAAAAGTGCCAAAAAGCAAAAGAGAAAATTCACAAAAAAAAAGCATCCACAAAACACAAAAACATGCACAACAAAAAAGACAGACACCACCAATCAAACACTTCCCCAATAATATCAACATCAACATCAACACCATCCTCACAATCCCCTAAACACAAACAACCTAAACAAACACAAGAACAAATAAACACACAGACACCTGAAATTGCAGACACCACACCTACAACAAACACAGACATACCCGAAACAACACCATCAAAACCATCACCACCACAGTCACCCGAAATGGAAACAAATAAAATCACACCAACAAAACATAAAAAACTTTGTGCTTGTCAGAAGGGCCAATGAGAATTTGAGGGCCCTCTTAGCACGAAGCGAGGACATTAAAACAGATGGGGAGATCTTTGAATTGAGCACATTTTGCATGCCAGAAGATTTGTTTCTGGTGCGATTGTCGCTCGATTCCTACAAAGAAATTTGAGAGAGCTTTCCTCAGGACGTGGGAACCCCGAACATGAAACCCACATCGAGACTTTTAAAGGGGTTCCCAAAAGAAACCCCACCAAGCATGGAGGTCGAACCACCCGACCTTCACAAGATCCTGGGAGGTAAGTAAACCTTCCCTCTCTCTTTTAGCTTTCCAACATGGCCATATTATGAGTAGGATGTTTAAATGGTCGTGGCCTGGAGTCACCATGGAAGCAGAGTCGCCTGCTCAACGACCTCAGGTCTCTGGAAATGGATGTGATTACCATCAGCGAGACCAGGATTTCCAACACACGCACACTAGCCCCCATTTTTGACGACTATCAGATCTTCGCGTCAACAACAGGTGGTGGGGGGCTCTCAAAAGAAAGATTAGAGTAACTTTGATAGGGTTTAGCAAAGAAGTAACGTTAGAGAAAAATAGCAAGGAGGGGGAGCTGGTAGCTAAGTTAGACGAGACTATTTGTAGTGTCATTGCAACGGACGTGCTAGCAGTGAGAATAGCATTAGACCATTTCTTCAATGCGAAACACGAAGGTTGCATTGTCAGAGCTAAGGCGCATGCTCTGACAAAGGAGCAAACCAAAGCTGTTCGATGGGCCCGCATGGCGGAGATGCAGCGTGGTAATAAAACCACAATTCGGTCTTTGGCGGACCGAGATGGACACGAGACAAGCGATTCCAAGCGGATGTGTGAGGCCTTTCGCCAGCACTTTGCTCGGTTGCTCGGTTGTTGGGGTGAGTGGCGGGTCAGAGACAGTAGCGGACTTCAGTCCCTACCTGAGCGCTGCGAAAGGCCAATTACTTCAGCCGAGATTCAGGACGTCCTTGTCGGCTGCACGAAGCACAAGTCACCCAGTTTGGATGGCCTGTCCTACGAGCTTTACGTAAATATGCCAGACTTGTTCTCCGATTCCTCGAAGAACTCTACTGCAACTGGCATCAGAATGGGAGTATCCCCAGTTCTGTGAGCAGGGGAGGGGTGACACTGATAAAGAAAGACGAGAACAAGAGGGATACATTAGACAACTTCAGGCCCATAACTCTGCTCAACACACAGTTTAAGATTTTGGCCAAGGTGTTAGCAAAGAGATTGGCGCTTGTTGTCGAGGATTTGGTTGGGAAGGCACAAACTTGCGCAATCCCAACCAGGTTCATACACGACAACCTCCACCTCATGCGATACATCATAGAGAGGGTAGGGTGTAAACCTGGCTTCGGAGGGGCATTGATCAATTTAGATCAATCAAAAGCATTCGATAGGGTTGACCATCGGTATCTGGGGGCTGTCCTCAAAGCAGCTGGCTTCGGCTCTGTCTTCAGAAGCTGGATCGCTGCAATGCACAGCAGCACCTGCTCGGTGGTCAAGGTTAATGGCCACCTCTCGGAAGCGTTTCAGGTCTCCCAATCGGTCCGTCAAGGGTGCCCTCTCTCTTCCCTTCTGTACATATTGACTCTCGAGGCTTTACTGCGGAAGCTGGAGCTATTGCAGGGCATCCCACTCGAACCGGGATGTGGAAAGGTTGACAGGAGTGAAACTTAACCCGGAAAAGTCGGTGGGCTTGCAGCTCGGCACCTGGAGAGGCAAGTCCATGCCGTCCAACAGCGTCGTGGGGCGCTGGACGGACGGACTGGTAAAGTTGCTCGGGTTTGGTTCGGACCAGACCTTCAGGTGGAAAAGAATTGGGATGTGGTAACGAGCAGGGTAGCCAGTCTCACCTGGGCTGCGAGGAAGCTATCACTGAAAGGTCGCGCGGAGGTAGCAAATGCGTACATCGCGTCCGTCATCTACTACCGCTTGACCATCGTGCCTTGTTCCCATCCATGCCTCGCCAAGTTGGAACGGCTCCTCTTCAAATTCTTATGGAGAGGACAAGTCCCGTTGGTGAGGCGGTCCATCTGCTGCCAGCACCCTCTACTCGGAGGGCTGGGCATGCCATGGCTAATCATGCGCAGACATGCTCTGAGGTTGCGACATCTCCAGATATTCTGCCTAAATGGTGAACAGGTGTGGTCGCCGTTTATCAGACGGGCCTTTCCGCAGTTTGTTTCCTTGACTGAGCTGCAGTCCTGGGTCAAGAAGAGACCAAGACTGGGTGACTGGCACCTGGAATGTTGCCAGGCACTCACTGCCCTCTACCAAGCGGGCAATGCGATAAATGGAACTTTCACTCTTGAGTTCTATAGAGGATTAATGGTGGGCAAGAGCGATGACACACTCGGAGAGGCTTTGAGCCTTGATGAAGTCGAACTGACCAGTCTGTTCTAGAGGACTTTTGAGCTGGGGATGATGGATAACTTCCAGAAATCCCTTGCTCGGCAGTGCTACTGGAGGGGGGGGGGGGCACTGCTGGTTCGAGATAAACTCTACAGGCACAGAAGTGCTGTCAGACGGACCTGCCTGAGATGCGCACAAACCGATCCGCCGCCTTCCTTGGGTCAGGAAGAACAGGAAATTTTCCTCTGTCTGGTGGCAGTTGCGAAAGAGGTTATATGGTGGACCAGGTTAAAAGGACTAAAGACAGACACTTTTCTCTTCGGCCAATCCCTCATCAACTTCTTCAAGTTTCACCTGGAAAGGAAAGTGAGGGTGGAGGGAGAAGTGCTGCCCCCAGTACATTTGCTAAAAGGTGAATGAATGTGGCGAGAATGGTCCGTATGAGTGCACCTACTCTGACCACGCGCCTATAGGCTGGCTAATTTGATGAGGAGAGGGGTGCTCTCCTCGGGTGCCCTAGAAACGCAGGGTGGTCCAGGATTGGTGGGGTACCTGAGTCACCCCTGGGTCGTCCACCCCCCTATTGGGGAATTTATTTTGTTATATTTATGCATAGTTTATTTTATATTTGTATATCTTCATTGTTAAATTAGCCATGCTTTCTAGCATAGTTACGTCCCTTTACGGTCTGAGTTCAAATCCCGCCAAGGTTAACTTTGCCTTTCATCCTTACAGGGTCGATAAAATAAAGTACCAGTAATGTACTGGTTAATTGCTGGCCTTGTGCCTAAAGTAGAAACAATTATTATTATTACACTCTACTTAGTTCTACACCTCTATACTTACTGGAAACTACGCATCGAGTACTCACTCTGGTGAACCTACAGTAACTGGATGTTACAGTCCATATATATATATGTGTGTGTGTGTGTATATCATCATCATCATTTTTACTTCCGCTTTTCCCTGCTTGCAAGGGTGGGACGGGAACTGATTCTGGCTTGATTTCTACAGCTGGATGCCCTTCCTAACGCCAACCTCGTTTACAGTGAGTGCTGGGTGCTTTTTTTCCGTGGCACCTCCACGACCACTTTGCAGTGGAATGATAGGGACCCCAGTCCCTATCATCTCATTTCTACAGCTGAGTAAACTGGAGCAATGTGAAATAAACATCACATCACAGCAATGTGAAGGAAACAACACATCACCCGGTCTGAGAATTGAACTCACAACTTTCGATTGCAAGGCCAATGTTCTAACCACTAATCCATGTGCCTTCTATATATATATATATATATATATATATCATCATCATCATCATCATCACCGTTTTACGTCCGTTCTTCCACGCTAGCATGGGTTAGACGGGTTGTCCTGTTGTGGGCAGTGTCTGGTCGGCTGACCATGCCTTGCTCATACAGGAACTGATCTGGCTTGATTTCTACAGCTGGATGCCCTTCCTAACACCAACCTCATTTACAGTGAGTGCTGGGTGCTTTTTCGTGGCGCCTACACGTCCACTTTACAGTGTGGGCTGGGTGCTTTTTTGCCGTGGCACCTCCACGACCACCTTGCGGTGGGGGGGGGGGGGGGGGGCATATTGTTTATATGCTTCAGCATGTACCCATGGGAGGTCGGGTACCCTGTATTACTGCGTGACGCCAGAAGTCACGGTCGTGTGTCATTGACTTTGAGAGGTGTAGTTGGGTAAGGTCGGCTTTTATCACCTCATCCCAAGTCATCTTGGGTCTCCCCACTCCGCGGTTTCCATCAACTTCTAGTGCTCTGCACCTTTTTATGCAGCTGTCATCCTTCATACGCATCACATGTCCATACCAGCGTAACCGCCTCTCCTGCACGCAGCATTTGATTCCTCTTATGCTCAGTCTCTCTCTCAATTCATTTATGCTTTGTCGTTCACGTATATTACTGTTACACATCCATCGGAGCATGCAGGCTTCGTTTCTCTCTAATCTACGTAAGTCTTCCACCTTCAGCGCCCAGGTCTCACTACCATGCAACATCGCTGTTCGGATACACGCATCATACAGTCTGCCTTTCATTCTGAGGGAGAAGCCTTTTGCAGCTAGCAGTGGTAGTAGTTCCCTAAACTTCTTCCATCCCGTTCTTACCCTAGTTATTGTACTTTCTGAGCACCCACCTCCGTTGCTAATTCGGTCACCTAGGTAGCAGAAGCTGTCTACTGTTTCTACAGGGCCCTCCCAGAGATTGGTGGTACTTGTTTCCTGTGGCTGTTTGCTTGCTGTTTCAGCACAGCTGCTGCATGTGAATCCTACATTCTTAATTAAGCTTCCTGAGATCCCGCTACATCTCTTGTGTACCCATTGTTTGCATTTGGGGCAAAGAATGGAGTTCCTACCTACACCTTTCCTACATACTGAGCAAGGCCATTTCCCTGAGGGGATCTGGGTTCTGTTTTCTCGTCTACTTATAAGGACCTTAGTCTTTGTCATGTTGACTTTGAGGCCCTTTCTCTCTAGTCCCTGCTTCCAGGTTATATATATATATATATATATATATATATATATATATATATATATATATATATACATACACACACACACACACACACACACACACACACACGCCGAATTACCCACGCCTTGCTGCGTTTCACACATTTTTTTTGTAAAAAAAAGTGATATAATTTATGGAGAAAAACCCTGCATTTCAATATTACTCAATGTAAAATGTAATGCATGAAAAATTGGAAAACATTATTTTTTGTAATATATCAAATCAAAATTACATTATTAAATCTTATTCTTATTTTGTTTCTTGTAAATAATTTTTTTCAAAATATTAATTCAAAACTTTTGTGAATAGGCATCATATCTTTACCTATGGTTTAAATTTCATATAAATCGAAGGGAAAAAATTTTCAGCAGGGGTTTTGTGCTCCCGGGGAACCCTTTGATTAAAATGAAATATACTTATTCAAGTACCCTGGGCAATGTAGTTTCAGAATATATATGGTTATAGTGATCTATCTCCAAAACCATAGGAGGAGTTCATGAACAAACAAACAGACAGGAATACAACTTTATATATATAGATATGACCGTACCTGTCTCCCAAATATTGGCTTTGATCATGAATTAGATACAATTAATATTATTATTATCATTTATTATTGGTAGAGCTTTGCTTTGTACAACATCATCATCATCATCATCATCAACGTTTAACGTCCGTGTTCCACGCTTGCATGGGTTTGGACGGGGGTAGTCCCACTTGAGGCAAGAGTGATTGTCTTGCTCGCATAGGACTGTCTGGCAGGTTTTCTACAGTTGGATGCCCTTCCTAACACCAACCACATTTACAGTGTAGGTCTGGGAGGTTTTTACCGTGTTGCCTACACGGCCACATTACAGCGTGGACTGTGTGTTTTTTTGTCGTGACACCTACACGATCTCATTTGTTTCGGCCTGGATGGCGCGGCACCAACATAACTTTACATAGAACGGGGTGGTGTGGATGGGGTGGGGGTGGTGGTGGTGGGACGGGGTGTATTTTGTTAGAGATGCCTACTGGCTATAGTAGGTTTTACTATGTATTTAGGTAAGGCGGGTCTTCTCTGTTACTGAGTACCGCCAAAGGTCTCGGTCCAGTGACATTGTCTTGGAGAGGTGTAAGTGTGTGAGGTCGGAGTTTATCAGCTCGTCCCAGGTTTTTCTAGGTCTGCCTATTCCGTGGCTACCGTCTATCTTTATTGCCCTGCACTTTGTTATACAGCTATCGACTTTCATGTGCATCACGTGTCCATACCAACGTAGCCTTCTCTCGAGTAAACAACATCTGATCCCTCTTATTTCTAATTTTTTCCTTAGTTCGTTTATGCTTTGCCGTTCACGTATATTACTGTTACACATCCAGCGGAGCATGCAAGCTTCGTTCCTCTCTAGTCTGCGTATATCCTCTGCACACAATGCCCAGGTCTCACTACCATGCAACATTGCTGTTCGTATGCAGGCATCGTACAACCTGCCTTTCATTTTTAGGGAGAACCCTTTAGCAGCTAATAGTGGTATAAGCTCTCTGAACTTTTTCCAACCAGTTCTGACTCTAGCTACTGTACTTTCAGAGCACCCTCCCCCACTGCTGATTTTATCGCCCAGGTAACGGAAGCTGTCCACTATTTCTATAGAACCCTCTGCGCAATTGAAAGAGCTAGTATTTTGTGGGCACTTGCTGCTACTTATTGCACCAGAGCACCGGCCACATGTAAAATCTATGTTCTTAATTAGCTTACCTGTGATCCCACTACATCTTTTATGCACCCATACTTTGCATTTAGGACATAAAATGGAGTTTCTACCTACGCCTTTCCTACACACCGAACACGACCATTTCCCAGAAGGGACCGCCGCCTTATTTCCTTTCCTACAAACTAGAACTTTAGTCTTAGCCAGGTTAATTTTAAGTCCTTTTGATTCTAGGCCGTGCTTCCATGTTTGGAATTTCTTCTCTAGCTCGGCCATTGATTCCGCTATGAGTGTCAGGTCGTCTGCGTATAGGAGTTCCCATAGGCAGCCGGTCTTGAACTCCTCTGTTATAGCCTGAAGGGCAATAATAAATAGTAGGGGGCTGAGAACAGAGCCCTGATGGACGCCAACTTTTACGCTAAACTCTTCACTATATTCGTTGTTAATTCTAACCTTGCTGACTGTTTCTTTATACATGGCTTGTATAGCTCTCACAAGCCATTCGTCAACGCCTAGTTTTTTAAGAGCCCACCAGATAATGGAGCGGGGGACTCTGTCGAAGGCTTTCTCCAAGTCGACAAAAGCTAAGTAGAGGGGTTTACCTTTAGCTAGGTACTTCTCCTGTAGTTGTCGTACAATGAAAAGAGCGTCTGTGGTACTTTTGCCTGACACAAACCCGAACTGCATTTCATCTAGGTCAATTCTCTCTCTGATTAGTTGCGCTATTACTTTTTCCGTGACCTTCATGACCTGGTCGATTAATTTAATGCCTCTATAGTTACTCCTATCTAGGGCGTCTCCTTTACCCTTATAACAGTTAACGATGATGCTGCTATGCCAGTCCTTCGGAACAACCCCATTCTGTACGACTTGGTTAACTATGCGGGTGACCATGGTGTGTCCCACCGTGCCAGATGCCTTCAGCATCTCAGCAACTATTTCCGAAGGCCCAGCCGCCTTACCCGTCTTCATATCCTTGATTGCCTTACTTATTATACTCCCCTCGACTAACACTGCTGGTCTCTCTATTGGGTCGATATGGGGGAGACTGTCTTTCTCCCATTTATTCTCCTCATTTAGTAGCCTTTCATAGTGACACTTCCAAGCTACCTTCTTATCAGCGTCGGTGATGGCAAGTATGCCATCATCGTTAAGTACACACTTCTCCCTGACAATATATGCTTTGCATTATATAGTTACGTCCCTTTACGTTCTCAGTTCAAACCCCGGTTAGATTTGCCTTTCATCCTAACAGGGTCTATGAAATAAAGTACCAGTAATGTACTTGGCTGGATTTACCCCCCCCCCCTCCCCCCCTCCCTCCCCCAATTGTGCCTATATTAGAAATTATTATCTTTTATCTCTTTTTTTTTTCTTTGCAGTCGACTTCCAGAAACACTGAATAAATTAGATAAAATGGTTTTTGAAAAATATACTCCTGGCGATCCAACAAAATTTGGAGTTTTTATGGATAAGGTGGTCGGATTTTCCTGATAAACTGATTATTTCTTTCACCCTCACTGTCTCTCTCTCCCTCTCCTTCCGACTGACTTTCTGTCTTTCTATCTGTCTGTCTGTTCAAATTTTTCTCTATCTATTTTCCCCTCACTATTACTCACTCTTGGTGTCTTTGTTTCTCTATTGCCTCTGTCTCTCTATCTGGCTGTCTTTAGCTATCTGTCTCTCTATCTATCTATCTATCTATCTCTCTTTCTGTCTGACGTGTGGAACATCGCCGGTAAGCTTTTTTGTTAATTTCTATACAAAAAACCGAACTAATTGTTTGAAAAAACATAACATTTTGTAGATTGACTTGTCAGCTGGGTGGCAAGGCAATCTTATTTTTAAACAATTTTCAAATTAATTTTCATTTTCCTTCTTCAACATTCTTTTTCCTTCTTCAACATTCTTTTTCCTTCTTCAACATTCTTTTTCCTTCTTCAACATTCGCTAGCGTTCCTTGAATGGCAAAATATTAAAAATTTTTAAACAGTTTTCAAATTTTTAATATTTTGCCATCAGCTATGGCAAGCGTTCAAGGAACGCTAGCGAACGTTGAAGAAGGAAAAAGAAAAGAAATAGACTTTAACGTTGCTAAAAATTCTGCCTGTATCGAGGTAGTTAACAACAGAGCTTTGTGTAATGAAAGTGAAGTAGACAACACAAACAAAATTGAATCGCACAGTGAACCACACAGTATACAACACACACTAAAATCAACAAAAAAAAACAATTGACACAACTACAAACGGAAAACCTGACAACCACAACAACAACAACAATAACAACAACAACAAAATAACTTATACAGAAACAGTCACAAATAATAATAATAACGTTACTTCTAACTCCGCATGTATTGGCGTCACCATGGAAACCAATATGAACAACAAAAATAAAAACAAGATCGAACCACACATAGTACAACAGACGAAAAAAACAACAGAAAATAAAACCATTGACACAACTACAAATGGAAAACCCGACAACCACAACAACAACAACAACACCACCAAAAAAACTTTTGCGCAAACAGTCACCAAGACACAAGATTTCACGGATCTCGATATCTCCAATGCGAAACTGAAGCAAAGGAGTTTATCATTTTCGGTGAAAACGGGGGATTTCAGATAAACTCACCCCCAGAAATTCGTCTGGAAACATTTCGAAGGATAATCACCTTTAGAACTGTTTCAAATGAAACAAAAAAAAACAACATTCCTCAGTCAAGGGGAAATAGAGGCAACCTTAATAAAGATATTGCCAGACATTGACTTTATGCAGAGGGCCAAACAGTACGGGAGTATTTCGGTACTCCCCAAAAGCGAGGCCCTTGCATAAAGATATTCAGTGACGCCAATACTGTCACAAAAATACACCTTTTTCCCTACATACCTGGAAAAAAGGACACAAAAAATTAGAGTTTCAAACATACCACCAAATATTAATATTTGGTGGATATTGGCAGGATTTTTAGAGGAGAGAAAAGACACTATTCTCTCCATCAAAAAGTCAACCAGACACACCTGGTCTGGTACAAATTTGGAGATTCTGGTGTAAATGAGCCCGGAAAGAATCTCCAAAATACCAGAAAAAGCCACATAAATATTGTAGTTGAGGGACGAAAACCACATTGCTTTCGTTGCAATAGCACCACACACCTAAAGGCCTCCTGCCATTTACAAACATGCTCAACCAAAACAATACAAAGAAAACACTGTTACCAACACCAACACCAAAGCAACCACCACCACCACAAGTACAATGACAGACGAAACGGGCAACCACACCAAAACAAACAGACACTCAACCAACAACAACAGAAAAAACAGAGACAACACCCCTGAAGAACACAGCCCCACTCCATCCCACTCCATCCCACTCCATCAAACACTACCACAAACACACACACCGAAACACCACCACCACACAACATACCCCTACCCCACACACCTAACAATGATTATTCATCGACGGATGAAGCTGCTTCTCCTACTTTATGTGAAGAAGAGGGAGAACCGCGGAAATCTAAAATACAAAAAAAGAGACACCACAAAACCCCAAAAACTCCAATCACCAACACCAACACACAACCACAGACACAAACAACACCACAGTCAAACATCCCCCTATCAGCAAAACCAGCACCAACACCACCCCAAACACAAGCACCCACTATAAAAAGAAAACTCCCGGACGAACAACAAACTAAAACAACACAACAAAAACACAAACAACAATACGCATACATCAACACAAACAACAAGAGTTTGATGGAGGTCATCTCCCAAAACCCCAAGGTGGAGACGGAGGGCAAAACTTTCGTCAAGGCAGAATCGCCTCCACACCTTAAACTTATAAGGGTTTCTATGGAAACCTATAATGACCTAAAAAATAAATTTTCACAGGACGTAGGCAACCCCTGCCACAAACCCATCAACTGCGTCCTGTTAAAATGTTTCCCCACCCCATCCAGCACCCAAATGGAGATTGAACAACCCGATCTCCAGGAAACGAAAAGGTAAGTGCACCTTTCGTCCTTTTTCTCCAACTTTTCTTCACCAACATGGCTAGTTTACGAGTTGGAACCGTGAATGTGCGTGGCCTAGGGATGCCCTGGAAACAGGGCCAACTTTTAAACGACCTTAGGTCACACAGTATGGATGTGATAGCCATCACCGAGTCCAGGATCCACAACAGGCAGCAACTAACCCCCATCTTCGATGACTTTGAGATCTAGACATCTCTCTGTCAGCCAGGAGGTGGAGGTGGAGTGGCTGTCATGTTTCGGAAGAACCTGGACGTCGGAGTACATTAAGTACACTTAGACCCGGAGGGTAGACTGGTAGTCCTAGACGTGAACAGTATTGGAGGTGGAGCCTTCAGACTGGTGGCCGTTTATGCCCCGACCGGGCAATCGCAATCACGGCCAGACTTCTTTAAGCGTCTAGAGTCTTTTCTGGGAACGTCTCGCTCCTTACTTTTAGTGGGGGACTGGAATGGTATCCTAGATACACGATGGGACTATGTGGGAGCATGTCCCAGTAGAGCGGGGTGCAACAGCCTCAAAACTTTAATCAGCCAATTCCAACTGGCCGATAGGTATCGACTGGATTTCCCGACTGCACCACAGTGGACGTGGGCAAAGCGCAGTGGGACATCTAGATCGTATTTAGATAGGTTCTTCATTAGAGAAAGGGACAATGAGATGTAAAGCTGTCCACGAATGCACATGGTTGCCTATTCAGATCACAAGTTAGTCGTCTGCTTAGTCAACCGTGATAGAATACATAGACAGGGTCCCGGATACTGGAAGCTGAACGTGTCGTTGCCGGCACGTAAAGCTTACAGTGAACGGATAAGTAGACTAGTCAAGCAACAGTTAACGGGAGCCATCGTCAACAATAGATGGTGGTACTCTATCAAGAAAGCAATTAGAATAGAATCGATAGGATATAGCAGAGAGTTAGCCTTAGAGAAAAACAGAATAGAAAGAGAACTAGTAGCCAAGGTAGAGGAGGCACTTAGAAGTGGCAACGCGGCTAGAGTGTTAGCGTTGAGAACGGCACTGGACCAGTTCTTCGATGCAAAACACGAAGGCTGCGTGGTCAGAAGCAAAACACGTGCTCTAGGAAACGAAGGAGCGAAAGCTGTCAGCTGGGCCCGAGTGGCGGAGGCAAAAAGTGGCAACAAGTCCACGATTCGGTCTTTGAAAGACCAAAACGGACGCGTGCTACTTGACCCCAAGCAAATGTGCGCTGCCTTTCAGCGGCACTTTGCGCAACTGTTTGAGCAGAACGACAGTGAGCCGAACGGGGCAATGGACTTTAGTTCATACCTCGACGGCCTGCCGCGTCTCTCGAACGCGGACGGCGAGTTCTGCGAAACACCGACCACGGACACTGAGATACGGGACGCTCTGGGCCGCTGCGGGAAACGCAAGTCACCCGGTCTAGATGGTTTACCCTACGAATTTTACATAGGCATGCCGGAGTTGTTCTCTAGCGTCCTCGAAGCCGTCTACTGCAATTGGCAGCAGAATGGGAGAATTCCCAGTTCTGCAGGCAAGGGCGTAGTAACGCTGATCAAGAAAGACGAGAACAAGGGGGACGAAATTAACAACTTCAGGCCCATAACTCTGCTCAACACAGAGTTAAAGATTTTGGCCAAGGTGCTAGCGACGAGGTTGGCGCTTGTCGTCGAGAACATGGTAGGGAAAGCGCAAACGTGTGCAATCCCGACCAGGTCCATACACGACAACCTCTACCTCATGCGATACATCATAGAGAGGGTGGGTAGTAAACCCGGCTTCGGTGGGGCTCTGATCAACTTGGATCAGTCTAAGGCATTCAATAGGGTCGACCATCGATACTTGGAAGCGGTTCTCAAGGCGGCCGGTTTCGGTCCCGTGTTCAGAGGATGGATCGAGGCGATGCACACCAGCATCTGCTCGAGGGTCAAGGTGAACAGCTACCTATCGGAGCCGTTCGCAATCACGCGTTACATTCGACAGGGGTGCTCTCTCTCCTCCATTCTGTATGTATTGACTCTAGAGCCACTTCTGCAGAAATTGGAGCTGTTGCAGGGCATCCCTCTAGAACCAGAACTGCGCAAAGCGGCGTCGGCTTATGCCGACGACATGACAGTAATGGTGTCGAGCACCTCGGAAATCGGGGTGATCGGCAACTTACTGAAAGAATACGAAACGCTGATGGGAGCAAAACTAAACCCGGACAAGTCTGTCGGTTTGCAACTCGGTACGTGGAGAGGCAAAGCGATGACGTCCGACAGCGTCGTTGGACGCTGGACGGACGGACAGGTGAAATTGCTCGGGGTCTGGTTCGGTCCAGACCTCCAGGTGGAGAAAAACTGGAACGAGGTCACGGCCAAGGTGTTTGCACTCATCCAGAAGTGGGCAGAGTGCAAACTGTCCTTGAAAAGTCGAGTGGAGGTGGTGAACACTTTCATAGCGTCCGTCATCTACTACCGCTTGACTGTTGTGCCTTGTCCTCGTGAACACCTCGCCAAGATGGAACGCATGCTCTTCCAGTTTCTGTGGAAGAAGCAGGCTCCGCTGGTGAGGAGATCCGTCTGCTGTCAGCACCCTTCCAACGGAGGGCTGGGAATGCCGTGGCTGATGATGCGCAAACATGCGCTGAGGCTGCGGCATCTCCAGGTATTCCTCACCGACCCCCAACTGGTGTGGGCACCGTTTGTGAGACAGGCTTTCCCACAGCTCGTCTCGCTGACGGAGCTGCAGTCCTGGGTGAAGAAAAGACCGAAAACGATGGGCGCCTGGCACATTGAATGCGCTCAGGCGCTCACAGTCCTCTGGCAAGCGGGCGCAGCAATCAGTGGAGACTCCACTTCGACATTCTATAGAGGGATTGTACGTTACAAGGGTGACGACGTGCTCGGAGAGACTCTGGGCGTCGAAGACGATGAGCTCACCAGTCTGTTTGGTAGGACTTTCCGCCTGGGACCTATGGACAACTTCCAGAGGTCCCTGGCCTGGCAGTGCTACCGAGGAGCTCTACCGGTTCGTGACAAGATCTACAGGCACAGACGCCCCGGCAGGGATCCTTCCAAGAGGACGTGTCCAAGATGCGCGCAGGACATTGAAACAGTCCTGCACGCAATTGTACACTGCCCGGGCGTAATCGACCTGTGGAACTATGCAGAACAACTGCTGTCGCGTATGGGACAAATCCAGTTGACTGCCGAGTCCATAATAAGGATCAAACCGCCAGCCTCTTTCAAAAACGAAAGAGAGGCGGTTTTCCTCTGTACGGTGGCTATGGTGAAAGAAGTTATATGGTGGACGAGGTTGAGAGGACTGAGGACAGATGCCTTTCTCTCCGGATAACAATTGATTCCATTCTTTAAGTATCACTTTAGAAGGCGAATCAGAGTGGAGAGAGAGGCACTGCACCCCAGTAAATTTACTGAAAGGTGGGTGAATGAAGCGAAAATGGCCCGAGTGATGGGCCTTCTCTGTTTATAAGCCTGTAGGTTGAGGAAGAGAGCAAAAGGAAGAAAGGAGCACTTGCACAACATGCTCCTGGAGTTGAGGGTTGTTCTATCGACGGGGTATTAAACAACCCATTTGTGGCGCCTCCCCCCTGTTGGGGATTTCGATTGTTGTAATTGTTTGTTTTTTATATTTTTTACACGACTGTATGTAAAATCCCCGGCATGTCTTTGTATTGTCCCCTTTTCTTGTGCGCCCTTGTGGCTAATAAAGAAATATATCTATCTATCTGTCTCTCTTTCTCTCTCTGTCTCTCTTTCTCTCTCTCTATCTCTCTTTCTCTCTCTCTATCTTTTTATTTATCAACAATCTGTCTTTTTACCTATTTGTCTTTTTATCTAAATGTCTATTTCTGTGTCAATCTGTCACCAGCTTCCCCCCCCACTCTCGTATATATGGGACATGGCTGTGATATCCTCCCCAACAAAGAATGTTTAGCTTACATTCCCTGCTCTCATTTATCTTGCATATATAATTATCATTTAAAAACTTTAAACAAAAAAGGATTTTATTTATTTATCTATCTATTTATTTAATATATGCTGTTGAAAAATATTCTTGTTGGATCAAAGCCCCAGTTATAATATTTGGTTAAAACTATTATATATATATAATATATATCATTAATGTATATATATAGTATATAATTATACACACACACACACACACATATATATAATTATATTTAGTTTATATATATATGTGTGTGTGTTAGGTAATTCCGAAGGAAAAGCAAAAAAAAAAAAGAGTGTTCTATGTATAGAACAGAGCTATTTAATTAGAAAGTGAACAACACAAAATATAACTACTCCATTACCAAAGGTTTCTGGATCTCAGATGATATTAATATACGACTGGATTGGTCATCAGACAGAGTCGTTATCTCTGAGATAACATCTCTGTCTGATGACCAATCTAAGCGTATATTAATATTGTCTGGGATCCAGAAACCTTTGGTAATGGAGTAGTTATATTTTGTGTTGTTCACTTTCTAATTATATATATATATATATATATAACAAAGGAAATGTGGTAAGGAACCAGGTGGACCATAACGCACCAAAGTACTCAATACTTAAGGTAGAAGAGTGGGTAATAGGAACGAGTAGGACCCCGACGGCTGAGCTCAAGCCGTTTCGACGGCTAATTCTGGACTAATGACGGCTAATTCAGTCCAGAATTAGCTGTTGAAACGGCTTGAGCTCAGCCGTCGGGGTCCTACTCGTTCCTATATATATATATATATATATATATATATATATATATAAGCCAGAATCAGTTCCCGTCCCACCCTTGCAAGCAGGGAAAATTGGAAATGAAATGAAATGAATATATAGTTCAAGGAAACCTTATTTCATGTCTTAGTGGTTAGAGCATTGGCTTTGCAATCGAAAGGTTGTGAGTTCAATCCTCAGACCGGGTGATGTGTTGTTTCCTTGAGCAAGACACTTTATTTCACATTGCTCCAGTTTACTCAGCTGTAGAAATGAGATGATAGGGACTGGGATCCCCATCATTCCACTGCAAAGTGGTCGTGGAGGTGCCACGGCAAAAAATCACCCAGCACTCACTGTAAATGAGGTTGGTGTTAGGAAGGGCATCCAGCTGTAGAAATCAAACCAGAATCAGTTCCCGTCCCACCCTTGCAAGCAGGGAAAAGCGGACGTAAAATGATGATGATGATATGGAAAAGGGGAAAGAAAGTTGGACGTGTCAGGCTTTAGCCCTTCTTCAGGAGTACAAAAATAGAGACAGGATCACAAAGGATAGATAGAGAAAATAAAAAAAGCAGTCTGTAGTAAAAAAACGAATATATATATATAACGAAGGAGTTGTGGTAAGGAACCAGATGGATCATAAGGCACCAGAGTACTCAATACTTAGGGTAGTAGAGTGGGTAATAGGAGAAAGTATGACCCCGACGGCAGAGCTCAAGCCGTTTCGTAGTCCAGAAATAGCCGTCAGTCCAAAAATAGCTGTCGAAACGGCTTGAGCTCTGCCGTCGGGGTCATACTTTCTCCTATATATATATATATATATATATTATATATATAGTTATACACAAACACACACACTTTTTTATCTAGTTATATATAATTTATAAATATATATATATATGAATGATATTAAATAAATGGAAACTATATTTATAAAACCATATTTATTCTATTATATATATTTCAAGGGTACCAAAACTTTGGTACGCTCTCATCAGATATAATACAAAGTTTGTTTTATAAATATTGACATATCCAGGAAGGAGATCTTAACCTTCCTGGATATGTCAATATTTATAAAACAAACTTTGTATTATATCTGATGAGAGCGTACCAAAGTTTTGGTACCCTTGAAATATATATAATAGAATAAATATGGTTTCCATTTATTAATATCATTGATATTGTACTCCAGAAAACTTGTTGAGTGCTACGAATCAGTTATAAATATATAAAATTTGTTGAATTACCAACAAATTAAATATCCCTTTGCTTATATATATATATGTATTTATTATACATGCACACACATACATAGTTAATAGTTATTATACACACACACATATATATAAAAAAAACGATGAAGTATCATTTACATTTTTTTTATTGATTATCGATCTGTTATGAACTTTTCACAGTAAATCACTGAATCACCTATAATATATATATATATATATATATGTGTGTGTGTGTATATTTATATATATATATATATATATATATATATATATATATATATATATATATATATATATATATATATAAATCAAGAAAGAAGTGTGACACGGTTTGCTATACAAAAAAGGTTTTTAATCACTTTGCTGACAATTGTTTCTCTGAACTGGTAGGTCTAGAGATCGCTTCCCGCCTGTTTTCACGTCAATCGATCACCAATACATAGTTGTAACCAGTCAATTCATCAGAGCTAGCTCTGATCGAATGACGCAGAAACAGGCGGGAAGCGATCTCTAGACCTACCAGTTCAGAGAAACAATTGTCAGCAAAGTGATTAAAAACCTTTTTTGTATAGCAAACCGTGTCACTCTTCTTTCTTGATTTATCATTACTCCAAGTGTAAACAACATAGGAATCACCGCGTACTCGCAGCATCACTATGGAAACGCCTTGTTGAGTCAAACTTAGCCAAGCGTTGATACAATTCACTACACGGAGTACCCTAACTGGACTACACCTAAGTGGACTACCTATAACAATAATCTGTTATCCCGTATATATACTATATATATATATATATATATATATTGAAAGGATAACAAGGATAATTGGTTACTCCTTCATTACATTTATTGGTAGGTGACGCGTGTTTCACCACTGATCAGCTGAAAGTTCGACCAATAAATATAATGAAGGAGTAACCAATCGTCCTTGTTATCCTTTCAATATAATACACTCTGTATAGCTCTACACCTCAACACAGAAGTGAACCTAAACATCGAGTGCTCACCCGGGTGAACCTGCAGTAACTCCAAGTTACACTCCCTATATATATATATATATATATATATGTATGTGTGTGTATATATGTCGAATTTTGTTTATTGTGAACTCGTGCGCCGATGTTTCGATACTCGATTATTCTACTATATATATATATAGTTGTTGTTAATTTAAAACAAACTCTTTTAATCTGTTAATGGTATCAGTCATTTACTGTAACCATACTACGACACCACCTTGTATGTTTAAGAAAATAAAATGAATTATTTGGTAAAAGATCTTTTATATTAATATCTCGTGATTTATTGAAACGTTTGAATGATTTAACCCTTTCATGACCACATTTTTAATGAAATACACACTATTTTAATTAATTAACAAAGAATTTAGAGGGATTTACTAAAATTATTAATTTTTTCATTACTAAGACAGTAACTTAATGTAAGGTTCTTTTATAAAATTATATTGGAAGATTTTAACCCTTTAGCATTTAAACCAGCCGTATCTGGCCAGAATTCTCTCACCTCTTTCTGTTCAAACCAGCCATAATTGGCCATTCATACTTATATTAAGGTATTGTTCTCAAAATAAATAACATCAAAATCTCGTAGATTCAATTATATGAGATAATTATGTAAGATAAAGATTTACCACAAAACTACATTAGTAAATATAGAGTAGTGTAAATGCTAAAGGGTTAATTTAAACTGGAAACCTGTAAAATGGGTGATTTTATTTCATAAAACCAGAGCTTGTTTTGGCTGGGTTGCTAACTAAAGTGATAAAATTGGAAACATTGAAGACCAAATACAGAATCGCTGTAAATTCTAACATTATTATTATTTATAGTGATCTTTATTTGGATTTTAATATTTCAAATTTCATATATATATCATCATCATCATCATCAGGGTTTAATGTCCATTTTTCTAGACTAGCATGGGTTAGATGAGTTGTCCAGATGTGAGGTAAACCAGAACAGATGACTGTCTCCAACTCACACTGGACTGATTTTGGCTTGGTTTCTACGGCTGGATGCCCTACCTAACACCAACTTCTTTTGCAGTTTGTACTGGGTACTTTTTCTTGTGACTCCTACATGACCACTTTACAGTGTGAACTGGGTACTTTTTCTTATGACACCTACACGACCAATTTACAGTGTGGTGCTTTTTGTTGTGATACCTACATGATCACTTAATATATGTGTATATATAAATATATATGTGTATATATATATATATATATATTATATATATGTAGTTGACGGCCAAGAGAGAAGAGTACTTAATACTGAAATAGAGTTTAAATATTCATTTTAATAAGGCTAAATAGTGAATCTTGTTACTCTGGAGTTTCACCAGCTTGTCACACGGTCATCAGACAAGAAAACACACACACACACACAATATCATTTTAGAAGCTTTCAGTAACTAGGGGGAAACCTAAATATGGAATGTTGCACGATGCCCCCCCCCCCCCCCCCCAGTCCCAGTGGACAGGATGGAGAAGGCGTTCCCACGGAGGACGGCAAGGGATACACACTGGAAAAGCCACTCCAACTCGCGGGGTTCACACCTGCGGCTGGCCAGCTCAGCGCCTATGGTGGTGAGTAGGGAGATAGCCCTAGGGCCGAGGACACCAGAAGTCTCCACTGACAAGGCTACAACCGCAAACCTGTCAGAGAGTGACCGGTATTTGAGGAGCTTGGCCTCCTCAGCCCGACATGCAGCAGAACCTGGGTTAGTCGCAGACTGCACCACATTGCGGCTGCAGAAAGTGTCGGTGCAAGTGGCATCCCAGACGAGGGGTTTGCCACTGCGGAACGGGAAGATGGTCATGCCATCTGGCTTTTTGTCATCCCCTCGGTCCAGCCCCACCGGCTCGAGCTGGGAAGGGAAGCCCACAGCGTCCAAACCATGCTTTATGACTTTTTGAGGGCAGCATGGCATGGAAGGCAGCCAACACTGGCGACAGAAAAGCGGGTGGAGGCTGAAGGAGTCCACAGTGGATCTGCAGCGACATTGGTGTGGCTTGCAGATCCAGAGGCCGACCCTCAAGGAAACGCCGATGCACAGGCTATTGTTGTCTAGCTGCGTGCCGGTGGAGAAGGAGGGCAGGGCATGGAGCCAGACACCACTGTGGGGTTTGGCGGCCACACGAAAGTAGTCAAGGCGGTGCTGGTCGATCTTGCGCGTGAGCCTGTCTGAGGTCAGGCTGCACTGGATGGCATCCCAAGTGCTTTGGGGGACGACGTCAACAGGGGGAGAAGGAGGAGGGACGTCTACTGGGCTAAGTCCCAGCCGGTCCCACGTCTCACAGGCGGCCTCACGTTCTCTGAACACAGAGGGTTCTATTGTGTTTTGAAGAACCCTGCTGACGAGGACGCAGCACGCGGTTACCGACGAAAGATACGCCGGCAAAGCCAGTGAGATCAGGGACTTGAGGCCAAGGCTGCCATACCTGACAGGTAAAGTGGCATGTTGCCATCCAATGTCGTCAAACTTGACGTTGCATATCTCCTCGGCTGCTGCTCGGATACAAGTATCGAGGTCAGCGAGGAGAGATGTGTGGGTGTAGCACGGAGCGCTGCGAAGGGTATAGAGGAGCTTCGGCATGGCGAAGCAGTTCCTTAACAGAAAGAGAGCTGGGTGGCCGTCGATCAAGCCCAGTTGGCCCGTGAGAGTCTGGAGTTGTTGAAGCCTGGACCTGATGGTGGAGCGGATGGTCGGCGGGTGGATTGGTGACCCGAGGATGAGGATATCCTCTTTGGGGGTCACCTGTACCTGGTGGAGAATGAACCGCACGTCCAAGACGGAGGTCGCAAAGCTCTCAGCATCATGGCTGACATTCACTACCTCCGAGTTGACCTGGAGGCCGATTCCCGCCAGGGCAGGAACCACCGATTGTAGGTCATGGCAGACAGTCTGTACGGGCCTGCCCAACGTAGCATTACCCAGATACCAAACGTTGAAAGGGGCCGTCATACTCCGAGCGATGTGGTCTATACCAAAGGCAAACAGGAGGGGTCCCAAAGGGTCGCTCTGTTGGACCCCAGTAACCGAAGGTATGACCGTATCAGCAGCAAGGAGCATGCTCGGAGCTCCATACGACAGGTAGGCCAGCGGGTAGGCAGAGGGGGCTCGGCTGAGGCAGGCATCGAGTAGATGGTCCCGGCGCAGGCAGTTGAAGGCATTTCTCATGTCAAGCTTGACAATGAGGTGCCTGGAGTCTCTGGATGCTGGTTCCGGTGGGCAGCTGTTGAAGAACTGCCTGGTTGCATGTGCGCCCCCCCCCCCCCCGCCACCGAACACGCCGACACCCAGTTGCACCGGACTGAACTCCTCACCCAGTTCGGGTGTTATGGACCTGCAGACCACCTTGGCAGCCAGCCTCCGGAAGACATTGCCCACAGCGAAGGGGCGTATGCCACCCTCTTTCTTCCTGAGAGCGGTGAGGCTAGCCGAAAAAAAGAGGCCTCGGGCGTGAGGGTCCAGGGTGCCATGGATGAGCCTATTGGTGAGCGCCACAATTGCACTCAGAAGGCGGCGCCCGGCCTCAGCGGAAAGGGGGGATAGCAACTCCTTGAGATGGCCTGGTCGGAGATCATCAGCACCTCAGCTGCTGCTAGCTGGGAAGGACGTGGTGGCAGACTTGATGTCTGCGTCGGAAGCCACAAGGAGCAAGTTCGGGTCGGGTGGGGGTATGGGTTTGAGATCAGCGGTTGGCTCAGGATGTTTGAGTCTCAAGGCAGCCAGGACCTCCTCGGTGGGTTGGAGGACAGTGTCCTCTGAGGCAACCACTCTGACTGCGGCCGAGACATCAGCTTAGCATTTACACGGTCACGCAAACGCTTGGCGCTGGCCTCAGGGGTGGAGGATTGGGGGTACCCGAGGGTGGGGTGTGCGGCGTCCCTGGACACGCTTGGAATGGGCGTTTGCCCAAAGGACGAAACATTGGCCTTGACGAATGCTGCTGTCGACCGGCCGCCCCGGTCAGCCCACACTGTAAAGTGCTTCTGAAAGTACCATGACAAAAAGCACCCAGCACACACTGTAAATATCATTGGCATTAGGAAGGGTATCCAGCTGTAGAAAAAAAAAAAAATAAATAGAACTACTGTGACAATAATATCCGTGTATGCACCCCAATCCGGACTGCCTGGCGTTATAAAAGACAGATTCTATGAGTCGCTAATGCTCACTACCTCCCAAATAACCGACAGTGACTACATAATTATTGCTGGCGACCTAAATGGTCATGTTGGACAACATTGTGACGGCTATGACGGAATCCATGGAGGCTATGGGTCTGGTACTAGAAATGAGGAAGGCTCCAGAATCCTGGAATTCTGCGACGCTAATAACCTAACTATCTGTAACACAAACTTGACAAACGAGACAATCACTTGATCAGCTATAGATCAGGGGAACACGCCAGCCAGATAGATTATATCCTTACCAGGAGACGTGACAGAGTGTTTGTTGTAAACACTAAATCCCTCCCCCATAAAGAATGCACCTCCCAACATAGCCTCATAGTTAGCGACCTCATAGTCAGGACGAGACGTACTCGACAACAGAGGAGGACTACCCTAAGGAGAAGAATTTTGAAACTAAAGGACCCCACAGCCAGTAACGAATTTAAAAACATATTACTTGAAGCTTTTGACAGTAAGGAAGAGCAATTAGAGTCGTACAATATAGAGGAACAGTGGGAATTCCTGAAAGCTAACCTGCTGAAGGCGACATATGAAATCTGTGACTGGAGCAGACCTTTAGGCAGGAGGAGAGTAACTTGGTGGTGGAACAGTAAGGTGGAGGAGTCAATCAAGGCCAAAAAGCAGGCTTGGTAAGTATGGCGAGATAAGGGAAGTAGAGAAGACTATCAAGTGGCCAGGAGGGAAGCTAGGAGACAAGTGTACTTCGCAAGAAGGGAAGCAGATGAAAGAAAGTTCAATCATATTCTACAACGCAAGGAGCAAAAACGTGAGGTGTTCAGGATTGCTAGGCAATGTGTCAAGGAAAACCGTGATATTGTCGGGGAGAAGTGTGTCCGTAATGATGATGGTGTACTTGCCATCACTGAGGCTGATAAGAAGGTAGCTTGGAAGTGTCACTACGAGAGGCTACTAAATGAGGAGAATAAATGGGACAAAGATAGTCTGCCCCACATCGATCCAATAGAGGGACCAGCAGTGCAAGTTAAAGGTAGTATAATAAGTAAGGCAATCAAAGATATGAAGACAGACAAGGCAGCTGGGCCTTCGGAGATAGTTGCTGAGATGCTGAAAGCATCTGGAACGGTGGAACACACTATGGTCACACGGATAGTAAACCAAGTCATACAGAACGGGTCATACCAAATGACTGGCGTAGCAGCATCACCATTAACTGCTACAAGGGTAAAGGGGATGCTCTAGATAGAAGAAACTATAGAGGCATTAAATTAATTGACCAGGTCATGAAGGTCACAGAAAAAGTTATAGCGCAACTAATCAGAGAACGAATTGATCTAGACGAAATGCAGTTTGGTTTGTGTCAGGTAAAAGTACCACAGACGCCCTTTTCCTTGTACGACAACTACAGGAGAAGTACCTAGCTAAAAGTAAAACCCTCTACTTAGCTTTTGTTGACTTGGAGAAAGCCTTTGACAGAGTCCCCCGCGCCATTATCTGGTGGGCCCTTAGAAAACTAGGGGTTGATGAACGGCTTGTGAGAGTTATATACAAGCCATGTATAAAGAAACAGTCAGCAAGGTTAGAATTAACAATGAATATAGTGAAGAATTTAGCGTAAAAGTTGGTGTCCATCAGGGCTCTGTCCTTAGCCCCCTCCTATTTATTATTGCCCTTCAGGCCATAACAGGAGTTCAAGACCGGCTGCCCATGGGAACATCTCTATGCAGATGATCTAACGCTCATAGCTGAATCGATGGCTGAACTAGAGAAGAAATTCCAAACATGGAAGCATGGCCTAGAATCAAAAGGCCTTAAAGTTAACTTGTCTAAGACTAAAGTTCTAGTTTGTAGAAAGGAAAATAGGGCACAGGTGCCCTCAGGGAAATGGCCATGCTCAGTGTGTAGGAAAGGAGTAGGCAGAAATTCCATTTTGTCCCAAATGCAAAGTATGGGTACATAAAAGATGTAGTGGGATCACAGGTAAACTATCTAAGAACGTAGACTTTATATGTGGCCAATGCTCAGGTGCAATAAGTAGCAAGTGTCCAAAGGATACTAGCTCCTTCTATTGCCCAGATGGTTCTATAGAAATAGTAGACACTTTCCGTTACCTGGGTGGCGAAATCAGCAGTGATGGAGGGTGTTCTGAAAGTACAGTAGCCAGAGTCAGAACGGGATGGAAAAAGTTCAGAGAGCTTATACCGCTGTTGGCCACAAAAGGTTTCTCTCTAAAAATGAAAGGCAGGTTGTATGATGCCTGTACATGAACAGCAATGCTACATGGCAGTGAGACATGGGCATTACGTGCAGAGGACCTGCGTAGACTGCAAAGGAACGAAGCATGCATGCTCCGTTGGATGTGTAATAGTAATATACGTGAACGGCAAAGCATAAATGAACTAAGTGAGAAATTAGGAATAAGAGGGATCAGATGCTGTTTACTTGAGAGAAGACTACGTTGGTATGGTCATGTGATGCGCATGAAAGACGAGAGGTGCATAAAAAAGTGCAGGACGATCAAAATTGATGGTAGTTACGGGGTAAGTAGACCCAGAAAAACCTGGGATGATCTGATAAATTCCGACCTTACACACTTACATCTCTCTAAGACAATTTCTCTGGATCGAGATCTTTGGTGCTACGCAGTAATACAGAAGACCCGCCTTGCCTATGTACAAAGCGAAACCTACAGTCAGTAGGCACCTCTTAACCAAATATACAGCCCAATCCACTACCCCTACCCGATCTAAGACTAAAGTTCTAGTTTGTAGAAAGGAAAAAAAAATAGGGCACAGGTCCCCTCTGGGAAATGACCATGCTCAGTGTGTAGGAAAGGAGTAGGCAGAAATTCCATTTTATGTCCCAAATGCAAAGTATGGGTGCATAAAAGATGTAGTGGGATCATAGGTAAGCTATCTAAGAACGTAGATTTTATATGTGGCCGATGCTCAGGTGCAATAAGTAGCAAGCGCCCCCACAGGATACTAGCTCCTTCTATTGCCCAGATGGCTCTATAGAAATAGTGGACACCTTCTGTTATCTGGGTGACAAAATCAGCAGTGGTGGAGGGAGCTCTGAAAGTACAGTAGCTAGAGTCAGAACGGGATGGAAAAAGTTCAAAGAGCTTATACCACTATTGGCCGCTAAAGGTTTCTCTCTAAAAATGAAAGGCAGACTGTATGATGCCTGCATACGAACAGCTATGTTACATGGCAGTGAGACATGGGCATTGTGTACAGAGGATCTGCGCAGATTGGAGAGCAACGAAGCATGCATGCTCCGCTGGATGTGTAATAGTAATATACGTGAACAGCAAAGCATAAATGAACTAAGTGAGAAATTAGGTATAAGAGGGATCAGATGCTGTTTACTCGAGAGAAGACTACATTGGTATGGTCACGTGATGCGCATGAAAGGCGACAGCTGTATAAAAAAAGTGCAGGGCAATCAAAATTGACGGAAGTTACGGAGTAGACAGACCCAGAAAAACCTGCGACGATTTGATAAATTCCGACCTTATACACTTACAGCTCTCTAAGACAATGTCACTGGACCGAGATCTTTGGCGCCACGCAGTAATACAGAAAACCCGCCTTGCCTAAGTACAAAGCGAAACCTAGAGTCAGTAGGCACCTCTTAATCAAATATACACCCTCTCCCACTCCCCCAACTCCCCCACCCCATCAACACCACCCCTTTCTCTGTAAAGTTATGTTGGTACCACAACATCCAGTTCTAAATAAATGAGGTCGTGTAGGTGTCACGACAAAAACACACACAGTCCACGCTGTAATGTGGCTGTGTAGGTAACACGGTAAAAACCTCCCAGTCCACGCTGTAAACGTGGTTGGTGTTAGGAAGGGCATCCAGCCGTAGAAAACCTGCCAGACAGTCCCATACGAGCAAGACGACCAATCTTGCCTCAAGTGGGACAATTCCCGTCTAAACCCATGCTAGCGTGGAAGATAGACGTTAAACGATGATGATGATGATGATGATGATATATATATATATATATATATATATATATTGTTATACTTTGGGAGGGTCAGAAACGAAATATATATATATATATATGCAAAAGTTCTATTTAAAGTTGTTGGGATACAACAAGTAAATATTTTTATAACTGATATAAAGCACTCGACAAGTTTTTGGAGTAGATATACAATATTAATAAATGGAAACTATATTTATAAAACCATATTTATTTCATTATACATATTTCAGGGATACCATATTAAATTATGGTATGCCTTCATCAGACAAAATACAATATATAACAGTTTTACAAATAGCTTTGACGTATCCTTTTAAAATACAACCATTACTTTTGGAGGCTGTCTGGATAGTGAATTGTTTATATTGTTTTAATAAGTCATAGTGTTAAGCACAATTAGAAAAAGACGGAGATAAAGAAAAAGAAAAAAAGACGGAGAGAGAGAAAAGAACAAAGACGGAGAGAGAGAAAGAAAGAAAACCTGGAGAAATATCGGAGAGAGAGAGATGTATGGAGAAAAGAAAGAGATAAATAAAGATAGGAGGAAATAAAAAATAAAAAATAAAAAAGAAAGAAAAGGAAGAAATAAGAAAAAACAAAGGAAAGCAACAGAGAGATATCAAGTCATCATACAGAGAGAAAAACTCAAGAGAGAGAAATACTATATATAGAGAGAGAGGGGGGGGGGACAATGAACACTTTACGTCATGTCATATTAAGTTGAGTTAACAATTTATATGAAATGAATAATAAAAATATAAGTATCAATATTCATGAATGGGAGATAGATATATAATATGAGAAATTAAATATTGTTCAATAATGACTATGTTTAGTTTAGAAACCCGAGATCAATATATCAAAATCTGAGTTCAAAATGTACCCTTGCTATATATATATATATACCCAGCACACACTGTAAATGAGGTTGGCATTAGGAAGGGCATCAAGCTGTAGAAACTAAGCCAAAATCAGTTTCTGCATGAGCAAAACATGGTCACCTGATCTGGCCTAACTCACAACAGGACAACTCATCTAATCCATGCTAGCGTGGAAAAATGGAGTTTAAACGGTGATGATGATATATAATATGTATATGTATATATATATATATATATATATATATATATATATATATATATATATATATATATATATATATATATATAACGAAGGAAATGTGGTAAGGAACCAGATGGGCCATAACGCACCAAAGTACACAATACTTAGGGTAGTAGAGTGGGTAATAGGAACAAGTATGACCCCGACGGCAGAGCTCAAGCCGTTACGACGGCTAATTCTGGACTAGAATGAGCCGTCGAAACGGCTTGAGCTCTGCCGTCGGGGTCATACTTGTTCCTATATATATATATATATATATATATATATATATATTAAATGTATATATTGAGTTAGGAACTCAAAATAGTCTCTTACAACAAAATAGCTCTAAGAAAGAGATATTTCTGAGCCGTATATTATAATAGAAAATAAAAGAAAAACGAACACAGATATATAGGATATATAGATATATGTGTTCAAATCGTAAGGGACCTAATTCGCTAAGGTAAAAAGAATACTAACTATAGACAATTGGGTTCGCTTGTCTCAATTTAAGAAAAAATTAAGAAAATAAATACCATGACTGAATTTTAACCATCTACTATGTCAGGGTATGTCATGCATCATCTTATTTTATCTGATGAGGACGTACTGTTGAAGTTAACTCAGTATCTCTGAAATATGTATAATAAAATATACTTGATCACAAGAATATCTATTTTGTTAATATTTTGAATTAATATTAATAACTCTGGAAAACCATAACTGTTGAGTGCTTCCAATCTATTGTAAAACTCATTCTTTGATTTATTCATTGAACCTTGTTTAACTTTTATATATATATATATATATATATATATATATATATATATATAGTTACATGCTGTTATTTTATATTATATTCTACGGCCCTTGCCATTCTGAATTCAAATCCCGTCGAGGTTAACTTTGCCTTTCATCCTTACGGGGTCGATAAAATAAAGTACCAGTAATACACTGGGTAATTGCTGGCCTTGTGCCAAAAGTAGAAACAATTATATTTTTGTTGTTTTTGTAAATTGGGGGACTTGTTAGAGCACCAGATTAAATGCATTGTTGTTTTGTTTTGATTTTGTGCATTTTCAGTTCAAATCTTGCTGGGGTTATCTTTACTTTTCATTGTTTTTGGGGCTTGATAAATAAAATAGCAATCAAGTTCATGTTGAACCCAGGGGTGGGGTATTAGCTGACTTAACCCTTTAGCATTTAAACTGGCCGTATTTTCTCACCTCTTTCTGTTCAAACCAGCTATAATTGGCCACACATACTGATGTTAAGATATTATTCTCAACATAAATAATATCAAAATCTTATAGATTTAATATTATGTGAGATAATCATGTGAGGTAAAGACTTTACCATGAAAATATAATAGTATATATAGAGTAATGTAAATGCTAAAGGATTAAACATTCAAATGTGATGTTCTCTAGTGTCTTGTCTAGTTCTCTGCATTGTGTATTGTGACAAAAAAATGGTATCGGTAACGAAAAGTCTATTGGAAACATTGTTTCCTTGGACCGATCTGACGAATGCTTTTCTTCTTTCTTCCTTTTACTCCTTCAGTTTTCCACTGGCTTCAGTCATTGGAGTGGGGGCACATATGGATGTATACATATGCATATATACTCCTATACACATACATATATATAATGAAGGAAGTGTGGTAAGGAACCAAGTGGACCATAACGCACCAGAGTACTCGATACTTTGGGTAGTAGAGTGGGTAATAGGAAAAGAGTCAGGACCCCAACGGCTGAGCTCCGATCGTTTCGACAGCTATTTCTGAACAGCCTTCGAGTTCAGAACTAGCCGTCGAAACGGCCAGAGCTCAGCCGTTGGGGTTCTGACTCTTTTCCTATTACCCACTTTACTATATATATATATATACGTATGCAGTAGATGTACAGGGAAAGTTGGCAGTAGTAATCGCAGTGATAGACACATTTTTCCAATGCAGGTGGGTTTATAGAAGTGGTTGATAGCTTCCGGTACCTAGGTGATCAGATTAGCATGGGAGGGGGGGGGGGTTCCGATGCCATAGTATCTAGAATAAGGATGGGTTGGAAGAAGTTTAAGGAGCTGCTTCCTCTGTTGACAAAGAAGGGTTTCTCTCTGCATACGAAAGGCCGGTTATATGATGCCTGTGTCAGATGCGCGAGGCTGCATGGTAGTCAGACATGGGCAGCAACTGCAGAGGATATGCGACGGCTGGAGAGAAATGAAGCAAGTATGCTCCGTTGGATGTGCAATGTCAATGTGCGTGAACGACCAAGCATGGACGAGTTGAGAAAGAAACTGGGTATAAGAGGGATAAGTTGTGGTGTGCAGGAGAGAAGGCTGAGATGGTATGAACATGTGATGCGCTTGGAGGATGACCGCTGGGTAAAGAAGTGTCAAGAAATCCCAGTAGAAGGAAGACGCAGTAGAGGTAGACCACAAAAAAGATGAGCGGAGGTGGTGAGAGCAGACTTCAGATTGCTGAAACTCACCGAGGAGATGACGAAGGACCGTGACAAGTGGAGAGATGCTGTGCTGAATAGGACCCATCCAACCCTTGAAAGCAAGGAAAGGCGTACGTAAAATGATGATGTTGATGATGATGATATATATATATATATATATATATATATATATATATATATATATATATATATAGAACATTGCAAACTTGACTGTCACCACACATTATGAACCTGAAGATTGCGAAAGCATGAAAGTACTTGTTCAATTAACACTTAACATTTAATATTCTATCATACTATTCCATTATAAATTTTAAAGGATTGTAAATAAAACGAGTAAATCAGACAAAGTTGGAATTCCTCTTATTAATATATATATATATATATATATATATATATGTTTTGCGAGGTTTTTTATATGAAATCGTGTGTCGAAACAGATATTGTTATACTTGGGGAGGGTCATATTTGCGTAATATTGCCAGAATTAATAACAGAACACACTCACTGTTTGGTTGGTTTTCGCTTCTCGCTGTCTTTTATTATATCTGCGATCTAACTTACTCGGTCCTCAATGTTGCCATTGACTGACCGGCGGTCAAAAATAATACAGATACAATATAGACACAAACACATATATATATATATAGTTTACATAATTTACATAAATCTTTCGTTGCACATCTGCAACATCGTCAGTGGTGTTATATTCATTGTTCATCCTGTTGTGTTGTATGCCTACGCCATTTTTTATTCAGTCTGTCTATATATTTATTTATTTATTTGCTTGTTTGTTTATCTTATTTTATTTATTTATTTATTTATTATTTTTTTTTTGTCTTCTTTGCGCATGCGTTTGCGTGTGTGTATAGTGTTATGTGTGATGTGTGACTAGTGTATATAGTGTTGTGTCTGCTGGGTGACTAGTGTGTGTTTATGTGCTTGTTGTTATTGTGCTTGTGTATGTATTTATTTATCTTATTTTATTTAATTTTATTTACTTATTTATACTTCTCTTAGGTCAGTGTTGTTTGTTTGGGTGTTGTTGTTGTTCCACTCATTCTTTCTGTTTAGCTTTGGTCTTCTAATTTCTATTTCACTGGCCTCTCTGATTTGCCTATGTTTCTGCCCTAGTAGACCTATAAGAGGTAGACCCCCCACCATAACCTCAATGGCTAAAAAGACTCCCATAGGAAGGTGGATTGGGTGGACCAAAGCCATACGGACCCCCCAAAACACTGATCAGGTAAGAAAAATGGTCGCACATGCAATAGGGTCTAGTATCAAAACTACCCTAAAGGGCCACATATTTAAGTTCAATGAGAAAATCTACACCCAAAATGAGGGAGCAGCCATCGGCGTCAGCATAGCTGGTGATGTTGCCAACCTTTTCATGGTATGGTGGGAAAGGAGACTTAAAGATCTCCTTAATGAAAGCTCCATAGACCTCATCATGTACTCTCGTTATGTAGACGATATCAATATAGTTATAAGAACACCCCCACTAGAGAGCACTAACAAGTTCGATTTAGAACGTAGCACGATGGAAAGCATCCAGCAGATAGCTAATTCCATACACCAGAGTATAACTGTAACTATAGACTTCCCTTCCAAACACCCTAACAATAGACTACCTGTATTAGACACAGAACTCTGGATTAACACTATAGACGAGAGAGCCCAAATTCTCCACTCACACTATGCTAAACCCATGGCCTCCAAATACCTGATACTCAAAAACTCAGCAATGTCCAGTAGTGCTAAGTTTAATATTCTGATCGCAGATTTGGTACGAGTGATGAAGAATGTGTCCAGCATGTGCGACCCAACAGAAATGGAAGGACACATCCAACACTTCATCAACCGCATGCAGTTCTCTGGCTACAACCAAAGAGACAGAGTCAGAGTATACGAAGGAGCCATGGAAAAGTATAAGACCCTCATAGAACTGGACATGAAAGGAATCTGCCCACTATACAGGAGCAAATCATGGAATAGCTTAGATAGGGCTAGACATAAGATAGGGAAGGCCACATCATGGTACGACAACCAGAGATATCAGAGTGTCATGTTTGTGGACGCCACCCCTGGAGGGAAATTAGCTAACCAGTGTAGAAAGGCCCTGAGAAAGACCCACTTAAAAATAAAGGTGGTAGAAAAGCCAGGAACCACCATAAAATCCCTGATCAGCAAAACCTACCCTTTTAAGAAAACCCACTGTACCAATAGGAAGTGTATCATATGTAAGGTGAACCCCCGGATAAACTGTAAAACTAGAAACGTAGTCTATAGCATAAGATGTACAGAGGGTACTTGCAGAAACATGACAACAACATACATAGGTGAGACAGCTCGTAGCATAGGTGAAAGGATAGACCAACACTGGGGGGAACTAAAAGGACGAAAAAACGGGTCAGTACTATACGAACATGCTAGACAACAACATGACGGTAACATAGACAACATAGAAATTAGAATAATATCTAAACATAGGAATGACCCAGCAGATAGGCAAATCAGAGAGGCCAGTGAAATAGAAATTAGAAGACCAAAGCTAAACAGAAAGAATGAGTGGAACAACAACAACACCCAAACAAACAACACTGACCTAAGAGAAGTATAAATAAGTAAATAAAATTAAATAAAATAAGATAAATAAATACATACACAAGCACAATAACAACAAGCACATAAACACACACTAGTCACCCAGCAGACACAACACTATACACACTAGTCACACATCACACATAACACTATACACACACGCAAACGCATGCGCAAAGAAGACAAAAAAAAAAATAAAAAAATAAAATAAGATAAACAAACAAGCAAATAAATAAATAAATATATAGACAGACTGAATAAAAAATGGCGTAGGCATACAACACAACAGGAGGAACAATGAATATAACACCACTGACGATGTTGCAGATGTGCAACGAAAGATTTATGTAAATTATGTAAACTATATATATATATATGTGTTTGTGTCTATATTGTATCTGTATTATTTTTGACCGCCGGTCAGTCAATGGCAACATTGAGGACCGAGTAAGTTAGATCGCAGATATAATAAAAGACAGCGAGAAGCGAAAACCAACCAAACAGTGAGTGTGTTCTGTTATTAATTCTGGCAATATTACGCAAATATGACCCTCCCCAAGTATAAAAATATATATATATGTATATATATATAAACACACGCACACATATATATATATATATATATATACATACACACATATATACACACACATACATAAACATGCACACACACGCATATATATGTACATACAGACATGAATTAGTTGAATCCTATGTTCAGTTGAATCTCATTTCCCTTTAGATGAATTGTTTAACCCTATTGGTACCAAACCATCCCTTGTTCTGTGATACAATGCTGTTTGTTTTAAAGTGTTTATATTTATCTGAAATCTCTCCATCATAATCTTATGCTCTAAACACCTGCTAAATAAGGTGTAAGTTAGTCATACTACTAAATCCCTGCATATTTTGAATTATTTTCAAAATTATTTTCAAACCATAAGCAATGTCTTTCATTAGAAATATGCTAATAAAAGGGTTAAAGTGTTTATATTTATCTATAAACCTTCTATCATAATTTTATGTAAAATCTACACTCTTCAACTACATTCCAAACACCAACTTAACTCTTTAACAGTAATTAAATAATTAATTTTAGTAAATACTTAAAAATTCCCTGTTAATTAATTAAAGCAGAGTGTAAATCATTAGAAATACTAGCAGAAAAACTACCTTTCGGGTGGTTTTCTGCTAACATGTGTAGTGTATATATTGATATTATGCGCAAGTAGAGGCACATGGCTTAGTGGTTAGAGCATTGGGCTTGCAATCGAAAGGTTGTGAGTTCAATTCTCAGACCGGGTGATGTGTTATTTCCTTGAGCAAGACACTTTATTTCACATTGCTCCAGTTTACTCAGCTGTAGAAATGCGATGATAGGGACTGGGGTCCATATCATTCCACTGCAAAGTGGTCGTGGAGGTGCCACGGCAAAAAAAAGCACCCAGCACTCACTGTAAATGAGGTTGGTGTTAGGAAGGGCATCCAGCTGTAGAAATCAAGCCAGAATCAGTTCCCGTCCCACCCTTGCAAGCAGGGAAAAGCGGACGTAAAATAAAATGATGAAATGATGAAATGATGATATATGCATGTAGATATGATACATCAAATAAAATCGTAATTGACAATATACACAGAAATTGAACGAAGACTGTGTTACACTGTCTTATGTAATCAGTAACGTAATCCATGATACATTAAAAAAAGACGATATTATAAATAAACTGCATTAGGAGAAAATTAGTGACAGAAATATGTGAATATTTATTTAAACGATCACTAACCGGAAGTGTTGACATTTGAAAATTTTAAAGAAGTGAATCTTTAAATAAGTAATAAAATATATTTAACGAACAGCCACGAAATTTAGTAGATAAATTATGTAATATTCATTCATTATTTATTCAAAGTAATCCAACTTATTTTACTAAGAGGATAACAAATTATAAACCGTACGCAGTCCCGCGCTTCTTACTTTATTATAGTTTAGATGATCATGAAAGGGTTTAACCCTTTAGAATTTAAACCGGTCATATCCGGCCAGAATTCTCTCACCTCTTTCTGTTCAAACTGGCCGTAACTGGCTGCTCATACTTATGTTAAGGTATTGTTCTCAAAATAAATAATATCAAAATCTCATAGATTCAATAATATGTGAGATAATTATGTAAGATAAAGCCTTTACCACAAAAATACAATAGTAAATATAGAGTAATGTAAATGCTAAAGGGTTAATAATAAGAAATTTATATTACTATATTTCTCTAAATTGTTGATTACTTTAAAAAAATATTTAAAAATCATAGGCAGTGTGTTTCATTAGAAATATTGTAATGAAAGGGTTAATTGGCAAAATTTCAATCTGTCATATCATGAAAAGCCAAGACAGGTTTTTCTATTGCCTTTTAATTCTTTTTAATAAATTCATATTTAATGGCTCCCAGTCTAGTAAGTATAAA
>OZ024741.1:217081850-217111850 GCA_964016885.1 Eledone cirrhosa | reverse complement strand
AGAGTGAAGGCCCATTCACTCGGGCCATTCTCGCCACTTTCACCCACCTTTCATAAAACTTGCTGGGGTACAGCACCTCTCTCTCCCTCCTGATTCTTCTTCCAAAGGGGTATTTTAAAAAAAGAATCAGTTGTTGACCGGAGAGAAAGGTGTCTGACCTCAGTCCTTTCAACCTTGTCCACCATACAACCTCTTTCGCCATAGCTATCACACAAAGGAAAACCGCCTCTCCTTCGTTTTTGAAGGAGGGTGGCGGTTTGATCATGACAATGGACTCGGTGGTCAACCGGATTGGTCCCACCCGCGACAATAGTCGTTCTACATAGCTCCACATGTCGGTGACGCCCGGGCGGTGTATGAATGCGTGCGCGACGGTTTCTTCGTCTCGCACGCACCTCGGACATCTTTTTTGCAGGGTCCCTGCCCGAGCGCCCATGTCTGTAGAGCTTGTCCCGAACTGGTAGAGCTCCTCGGTAGCACTGCCAGGCCAGGGACTTTTGGAAGTTGTCCATCGGTCCCGGGCGGAAGGTCCTACCGAACAGACTGTCCAGTTCATCTTCCTCTACGCCTAGAGTTTCACCGAGCGCGTCGTCGCACTTGCTGCAGATCAACCCTCCATAGAATGACGAAGTGGAGTCTCCACTGATCGCCGGGTCCGTCTGCCAGAGGGCTGTGAGCGCCTGAGCACATTCGATGTGCCAGTCGCCCATTTTCTCGGTCTTTGCTTGACCCAGGACTGCAGCTCGGTCAGCTAGACGAGTCGTGGGAAGGCTCGCCTCACGAACGGGGCCCACACCGGTTGTCCGGTGAGGAATACGTAGAGATGCCGCAGCCTGAGCGCGTGTTTGCGCATCGTCAGCCACGGCAATCCCAGCCCTCCGTTAGAAGGGTGTTGGCAGCAGATGGATTTTCTCACCAAAGGAGCCCGCCTCTTTGTAAGATAGATGACACATCAGTACTCAGACAAATGAAGAATGAGATGTTTAGACATATTATTTAAGCAGGTATGGCTGACTGGGTAACAAGTTCATCTAGTAAGTATGAGGTTGTGAGTTTAATTACATTGTGTGACATCACGAGCAAGTTTTTAAAATTTTTTATCGTAGGCGTTGAGTTGGCGAGTCGCAGGTGTGAGTCTCGCAAGATGGAATGGGTCTTCTAGCGCATCTCCCTTACCATCGTCCAAGGAAACGCCTTCTCTATTCTCTCCGCCGGGGCCGTGGGGCGGCCAGTACATGAGACCCCGTTTTCTCATAATAGTGAGAGATGAGGAGGGCGAGAAAGATGTAGGCGATGGCAGTGGGAGTTTGGCTCCTCTGTGTTGGGACCTGGTGTACGTGAGAGATGGGGAGGGTGAGAGAGATGGAGGTGATGACAGTGGGAGTTTGGCTCCTTTGTGTTGGGACCTGGTGTACATGAGAGGTGGGGAGGGTGAGAGATGGAGGTGATGACAGTGGGAGTTTGGGTTTTCTGTGTTTGGACCTGGTGTACATGAGAGATGGGGAGGGTGAGAAAGATGGAGATGATGACAGTGGGAGTTTGGCTCCTCTGTGTTGGGACCTGGTGTACGTGAGATAAAGGGAGGGTGAGAGAGATGGAGGTGATGACAGTGGGAGTTTGGCTCCTATGTGTTGGGACCTGGTGTACGTGAGATAAAGGGAGGGTGAGAGAGATGGAGGTGATGACAGTGGGAGTTTGGCTCCTATGTGTTGGGACCTGGTGTACGTGAGGGATGGGGAGGGTGAGAGCGATGGAGGTGACTTTTGGAAGTTGTCCATCGGTCCCGGGCGGAAGGTCCTACCGAACAGACTGTCCAGTTCATCTTCCTCTACGCCTAGAGTTTCACCGAGCGCGTCGTCGCACTTGCTGCAGATCAACCCTCTATAGAATGACGAAGTGGAGTCTCCACTGATCGCCGGGTCCGTCTGCCAGAGGGCTGTGAGCGCCTGAGCACATTCGATGTGCCAGTCGCCCATTTTCTCGGTCTTTGCTTGACCCAGGACTGCAGCTCGGTCAGCTAGACGAGTCATGGGAAGGCTCGCCTCACGAACGGGGCCCACACCGGTTGTCCGGTGAGGAATACGTAGAGATGCCGCAGCCTGAGCGCGTGTTTGCGCATCGTCAGCCACGGCAACCCCAGCCCTCCGTTAGAAGGGTGTTGGCAGCAGATGGATTTTCTCACCAAAGGAGCCCGCCTCTTTGTAAGATAGATGACACATCAGTACTCAGACAAATGAAGAATGAGATGTTTAGACATAGATTTAAGCAGGTATGGCTGACTGGGTAACAAGTTCATCTAGTAAGTATGAGGTTGTGAGTTTAATTACATTGTGTGACATCACGAACAAATTTTTTTAATTTTTTATCGTAGGCGTTGAGCTGGCGAGTCGCAGGTGTGAGTCTCGCAAGATGGAATGGGTCTTCTAGCGCATCTCCCTTACCATCGTCCAAGGAAACGCCTTCTCTATTCTCTCCGCCGAGGCCGTGGGGCGGCCAGCTCATGAGACCCGATTTGCTCATAATAGTGAGAGATGAGGAGGGCGAGAAAGATGGAGGCGATGGCAGTGGGAGTTTGGCTCCTCTGTGTTGGGACCTGGTGTACGTGAGAGATGGGGAGGGTGAGAGAGATGGAGGTGATGACAGTGGGAGTTTGGCTCCTCTGTGTTGGGACCTGGTGTACGTGAGAGATGGGGAGGGTGAGAGAGATGGAGGTGATGACAGTGGGAGTTTGGGTCTTCTGTGTTTGGACCTGGTGTACGTGAGAGATGGGGAGGGTGAAAGAGATGGAGGTGATGACAGTGAGAGTTTGGCTCCTTTGTGTTGGGACCTGGTGTACATGAGAGATGGGGAGGGTGAGAGAGATGGAGGTGATGACAGTAGGAGTTTGGGTCTTCTGTGTTTGGACCTGGTGTACATGAGAGATGGGGAGGGTGAGAGAGATGGAGGTGATGACAGTGGGAGGTTGGCTCCTTTGTGTTGGGACCTGGTGTACGTGAGAGATGGGGAGGGGGTGAGAGATGGTGGTGATGACAGTGGGAGTTTGGTTCCTCTGTGTTTGGACCTGGTGTACATGAGAGATGGGGAGGGGTGAGAGATGGAGGTGATGACAGTGGGAGTTTGGCTCCTCTGTGTTTGGACCTGGTGTACATGAGAGATGGGGAGGGGTGAGAGATGGAGGTGATGACAGTGGGAGTTTGGCTCCTCTGTGTTGGGACCTGGTGTACGTGTGAGATGGGGAGGGTGAGAGAGATGGAGGTGATGACAGTGGGAGTTTGGCTCCTCTGTGTTGGGACCTGGTGTACGTGTGAGATGGGGAGGGTGAGAGAGATGGAGGTGATGACAGTGGGAGTTTGGTTCCTCTGTGTTTGGACCTGGTGTACGTGAGAGATGGGGAGGGTGAGAGAGATGGAGGTGATGACAGTGGGAGTTTGGCTCCTCTGTGTTGGGACCTGGTATACATGAGAGATGGGGAGGGTGAGAGAGATGGAGGTGATGACAGTGGAAGTTTGGCTTCTCTGTGTTGGGACCTGGTGTACGTGAGAGATGGGGAGGGTGAGAGAGATGGAGGTGATGACAGTGGGAGTTTGGCTCCTCTGTGTTGGGACCTGGTGTACGTGAGAGATGGGGAGGGTGAGAGAGATGGAGGTGATGACAGTGGGAGTTTGGCTCCTCTGTGTTGGGACCTGGTGTACGTGAGAGATGGGGAGGGGTGAGAGAGATGGAGGTGATGACAGTGGGAGTTTGGGTCTTATGTGTTAGGACCTAGTGTACATGAGAGATGGGGAGGGTGAGAGAGATGGGGGTGATGACAGTGGGAGTTTGGCTCCTCTGTGTTGGGACCTGGTGTACATGAGAGATGGGGAGAGTGAGAGAGATGGAGGTGATGACAGTGGGAGTTTGGCTCCTCTGTGTTGGGACCTGGTGTACATGAGAGATGAGGAGGGTGAGAGAGATGGAGGTGATGACAGTGGGAGGTTGGCTCCTTTGTGTTGGGACCTGGTGTACGTGAGAGATGGGGGGGGGGTGAGAGAGATGGAGGTGTTGACAGTGGGAGTTTGGGTCTTCTGTGTTAGGACCTGGTGTACGTGAGAGATGGGGAGGGTGAGAGAGATGGAGGTGATGACAGTGGGAGTTTGGGTCTTCTGTGTTTGGACCTGGTGTACGTGAGAGATGGGGAGGGTGAAAGAGATGGAGGTGATGACAGTGGGAGTTTGGCTCCTTTGTGTTGGGACCTGGTGTACATGAGAGATGGGGAGGGTGAGAGAGATGGAGGTGATGACAGTGGGAGTTTGGGTCTTCTGTGTTTGGACCTGGTGTACGTGAGAGATGGGGAGGGTGAGCGAGATGGAGGTGATGACAGTGGGAGTTTGGCTCCTTTGTGTTGGGACCTGGTGTACATGAGAGATGGGGAGGGTGAGAGAGATGGAGGTGATGACAGTGGGAGTTTGGGTCTTCTGTGTTTGGACCTGGTGTACGTGAGAGATGGGGAGGGTGAGCGAGATGGAGGTGATGACAGTGGGAGTTTGGCTCCTTTGTGTTGGGACCTGGTGTACATGAGAGATGGGGAGGGTGAGAGAGATGGATGTGATGACAGTGGGAGTTTGGTTCCTCTGTGTTGGGACCTGGTGTACGTCATTGTTCATGATTTATGTCTTATCATTTCGACATTATTTACATTAAATAGGTTAACATCATTTAATGGGGCACTTGCCACAAAAGGTGAACCGGATTTGAATTACAGGTAGAGTCAATCTTTTATTATAATATAAGGGTTGGATTTAGAATTTGGGCGGCCCGAGACACTTCAGGTTTTTTTGGGGGGAGCTCTGCATACACGTAAAAATTAGAATACACCGCAAACCTCCCCTATTTTACATATCAAAGTAAGCTTGGCGCAAGTAAATGGTATTGAAAAGTTAGACATACAGGTATTAAATTAAAAAATTCTAATCATCTTAAAACTAAAAAGCCCAGTTGAGGGCACAAATAAGTTGCTTGGCCGTCGCTGGTGGTGGGCGGCTCACTGCAGAGGGACCAGGGCAAATGCCCCTTTGCCCCTCATTAAATCTGGCTCTGTTTATATGTACCCTTAACTTAATTCTCATGGAGATTCAGTATGGCACAGTGTGTGACAATGGTGTTTTGGATTGTAGTATAAGTGGTTGAATATTCCGCATATATTTGTAACCTCAGTTTAATTCTCACCAACACTACCACTACCACTACCACAACCACTACCACCACCACTACCATTACCACAACCACTACCACTACCACCACCACAACCACAATCACAACCACAATCACAACCACAAGCACCATCACTGCCGCTACCACTGCCGCTACCACAACCACTACCACAACCACAACTACTACTACTACCACTACCACTACCACAACCACTACCTCAACCACTACCACCACCACCACCACCACCACTACCACTACTACTACCACTACCACAACCACTACCACAACCACAACCACTACCACAACCACAACCACTACCACTACCACAATCACAACCACAACCACCATCACTACCACTACCACAACCACTACCACAACCACAACCACTACCACAACTACAACCACCATTACTACCACAACCACTACCACAACCACAACCACAACCACAACTACTACCACAACCACAACCACCACCACCACCACCACTACCACTACCACAACCACCACCACCATCACAACTACCACAACCATAACCACAACGAGTTGAGAAAGAAACTGGGTATAAGAGGGATAAGCTGTGGTGTGCACGAGAGAAGGCTGAGATGGTATGGACATGTGATACGCATGGAGGTTGACCGCTGGGTAAAGAAGTGCCAAGTAATCCTAGTAGAAGGAAGACGCAGTAGAGGTAGACCACGAAAAACATGGGCGGAGGTGGTGAGTGCAGACCTCAAATCGCTGAAATTCACAGAGGAAATGACGAAGGACCGTGACAAGTGGAAAGATGCTGTGCTGAATAGGACCCGGTCAGCCCTTGCAAGCAGGGAAAAGCGGACGTAAAAATGATGATGATGATGATTATGATGATATATATATGTATATATGTATATATACACAATATCAGTGTGTGTTTATATATAATGATATTACTATTGAAAGAATAAACTTAACAAAAAAACATAATTTTAAGATATGTTTCTTTATTAGCCACAGGGGCACAAAAGAGGGAGACAAATACAAACGGGGAAGTTTACATACAATAAAAACGTGTAAAATACTATCACAAATGCAATTTAAAAATCAATGGATTTTCCCCAATTGGCGGAGACATTACATATGGGTAACACATATCCTCGAAAAAATGTGCAACCCTCATCTCCAGGAGTGCGAAGAGTGGGTACCCTTGTCCTCTCCTCCTCTTTTTCCTCAACCTACAGGCAGATATAGAGAGGAGGCCCTTTCACTCAGGCCATTCTCGCCACTTTCACCCACCTTTCATAAAACTTGCTGGGGTACAGCACCTCTCTCTCCGCCCTGATTCTTCTTCCAAAGGGGTATTTGAAAAAAAGAATCAGTTATTGGCCGGAGAGAAAGGTGTCTGACCTCAGTTCTTTCACGCTTGTCCACCATACAACCTCTTTCGCCATAGCTATCACACAAAGGAAAACCGCCTCTCCTTCGTTTTTGAAGGAGGGTGGCGGTTTGAACATGACAATGGACTCGGTGGTCAACCGGATTGGTCCCACCCGCGACAATAGTCGTTCTACATAGCCCCACAGGTCGGTAACGCCCGGCAGTGTATGAATGCGTGCGCGACGGTTTCTTCGTCTCGCACGCACCTCGGACATCTTTTTGCAGGGTCCCTGTCCGGGCGCCCATGTCTGTAGAGCTTGTCCCGAACTGCTAGAGCTCCTCGGTAGCACTGCCAGGCCAGGGACTTTTGGAAGTTGTCCATCGGTCCCGGGCGGAAGGTCCTACCGAACAGACTGTCCTGTTCATCTTCCTCTACGCCTAGAGTTTCACCGAGCGCGTCGTCGCACTTGCTGCGGATCAACCCTCTATAGAATGACGAAGTGGAGTCTCCACTGATCGCCGGGTCCGCCTGTCAGAGGGCTGTGAGCGCCTGAGCACATTTGATGTGCCAGTCGCCCATTTTCTCGGTCTTTGCTTGACCCAGGACTGCAGCTCGGTCAGCGAGACGAGTCATGGGAAGGCTCGCCTCACGAACGGGGCCCACACCGGTTGTCCGGTGAGGAATACGTAGAGATGCCGCAGCCTGAGCGCGTGTTTGCGCATCGTCAGCCACGGCAATCCCAGCCCTCCGTTAGTAGGGTGTTGGCAGCAGATGGATTTTCTCACGAAAGAGCCCGCCTCTTTGTAAGATAGATGACACATCAGTACCCAGACAAATGAAGAATGAGATGTTTAGACATAGATTTAAGCAGGTATGGCTGACTGGGTAACAAGTTCATCTAGTAAGTATGAGGTTGTGAGTGTAATTACATTGTCTGACATTACGAGCAAGTTTTTTTTTTTATTTTTAACGTAGGCGTTGAGCTGGCGAGTCACAGGTGTGAGTCTCGCAAGATGGAATGGGTTTTCTAGCGCATCTCCCTTACCATCGTTCAAGGAAACGCCTTCTCTATTCTCTCTGCCGGGGCCGTGGCGCGGCCAGCACATGAGACCCCATTTGCTCATAATAGTGAGAGATGAGGAGGGCGAGAAAGATGGAGGCGATGGCAGTGGGAGTTTGGCTCCTCTGTGCTGGGACCTGGTGTACGTGAGAGATGGAGAGGGTGAGAGAGATGGAGGTGATGACAGTGGGAGTTTGGCTCCTCTGTGCTGGGACCTGGTGTATGTGAGAGATGGGGAGGGTGAGAGAGATGGAGGTGATGACAGTGGGAGTTTGGCTCCTCTGTGTTGGGACCTGGTGTATGTGAGAGATGGGGAGGGTGAGAGAGATGGAGGTGATGACAGTGGGAATTTGGCTCCTCTGTGTTGGGACCTGGTGTATGTGAGAGATGGGGAGGGTGAGAGAGATGGAGGTGATGACAGTGGGAGTTTGGCTCCTCTGTATTGGGACCTGGTGTATGTGAGAGATGGGGAGGGTGAGAGAGATGGAGGTGATGACAGTGGGAGTTTGGTTCCTCTGTGTTGGGACCTGGTGTATGTGAGAGATGGGGAGGGTGAGAGAGATGGAGGTGATGACAGTGGGAGTTTGGTTCCTCTGTGTTGGGACCTGGTGTATGTGAGAGATGGGGAGGGTGAGAGAGATGGAGGTGATGACAGTGGGAGTTTGGTTCCTCTGTGTTGGGACCTGGTGTACGTCATTGTTCATGATTTATGTCTTATCATTTCGACATTATTTACATTAAATAGGTTAACATCATTTAATGGGGCACTTGCCACAAAAGGTGAACCGGCTTTGAATTACAGGTAGAGTCAATCTTTTATTATAATATAAGGGTTGGATTTAGAATTTGGGCGGCCCGAGACACTTCAGGTTTTTTTGGGGGGAGCTCTGCATACACGTAAAAATTAGAATACACCGCAAACCTCCCCTATTTTACATATCAAAGTAAGCTTGGCGCAAGTAATTGGTATTGAAAAGTTAGACATACAGGTATTAAATTAAAAAATTCTAATCATCTTAAAACTAAAAAGCCCAGTTGAGGGCACAAATAAGTTGCTTGGCCGTCGCTGGTGGTGGGCGGCTCACTGCAGAGGGACCAGGGCAAATGCCCCTTTGCCCCTCATTAAATCTGGCTCTGTTTATATGTACCCTTAACTTCATTCTCATGGAGATTCAGTATGGCACAGTGTGTGACAATGGTGTTTTGGATTGTAGTATAAGTGGTTGAATATTCCGCATATATTTGTAACCTCAGTTTAATTCTCACCAACACTACCACTACCACTACCACAACCACTACCACCACCACTACCATTACCACAACCACTACCACTACCACCACCACAACCACAATCACAACCACAATCACAACCACAAGCACCATCACTGCCGCTACCACTGCCGCTACCACAACCACTACCACAACCACAACTACTACTACTACCACTACCACTACCACAACCACTACCTCAACCACTACCACCACCACCACCACCACCACTACCACTACTACTACCACTACCACAACCACTACCACAACCACAACCACTACCACAACCACAACCACTACCACTACCACAATCACAACCACAACCACCATCACTACCACTACCACAACCACTACCACAACCACAACCACTACCACAACTACAACCACCATTACTACCACAACCACTACCACAACCACAACCACAACCACAACTACTACCACAACCACAACCACCACCACCACCACCACTACCACTACCACAACCACCACCACCATCACAACTACCACAACCATAACCACAACGAGTTGAGAAAGAAACTGGGTATAAGAGGGATAAGCTGTGGTGTGCACGAGAGAAGGCTGAGATGGTATGGACATGTGATACGCATGGAGGTTGACCGCTGGGTAAAGAAGTGCCAAGTAATCCTAGTAGAAGGAAGACGCAGTAGAGGTAGACCACGAAAAACATGGGCGGAGGTGGTGAGTGCAGACCTCAAATCGCTGAAATTCACAGAGGAAATGACGAAGGACCGTGACAAGTGGAGAGATGCTGTGCTGAATAGGACCCGGTCAGCCCTTGCAAGCAGGGAAAAGCGGACGTAAAAATGATGATGATGATGATTATGATGATATATATATGTATATATGTATATATACACAATATCAGTGTGTGTGTATATATAATGATATTACTATTGAAAGAATAAACTTAACAAAAAAACATAATTTTAAGATATGTTTCTTTATTAGCCACAGGGGCACAAAAGAGGGAGACAAATACAAACGGGGAAGTTTACATACAATAAAAACGTGTAAAATACTATCACAAATGCAATTTAAAAATCAATGGATTTTCCCCAATTGGCGGAGACATTACATATGGGTAACACATATCCTCGAAAAAATGTGCAACCCTCATCTCCAGGAGTGCGAAGAGTGGGTACCCTTGTCCTCTCCTCCTCTTTTTCCTCAACCTACAGGCAGATATAGAGAGGAGGCCCTTTCACTCAGGCCATTCTCGCCACTTTCACCCACCTTTCATAAAACTTGCTGGGGTACAGCACCTCTCTCTCCGCCCTGATTCTTCTTCCAAAGGGGTATTTGAAAAAAAGAATCAGTTATTGGCCGGAGAGAAAGGTGTCTGACCTCAGTTCTTTCACGCTTGTCCACCATACAACCTCTTTCGCCATAGCTATCACACAAAGGAAAACCGCCTCTCCTTCGTTTTTGAAGGAGGGTGGCGGTTTGAACATGACAATGGACTCGGTGGTCAACCGGATTGGTCCCACCCGCGACAATAGTCGTTCTACATAGCCCCACAGGTCGGTAACGCCCGGCAGTGTATGAATGCGTGCGCGACGGTTTCTTCGTCTCGCACGCACCTCGGACATCTTTTTGCAGGGTCCCTGTCCGGGCGCCCATGTCTGTAGAGCTTGTCCCGAACTGCTAGAGCTCCTCGGTAGCACTGCCAGGCCAGGGACTTTTGGAAGTTGTCCATCGGTCCCGGGCGGAAGGTCCTACCGAACAGACTGTCCTGTTCATCTTCCTCTACGCCTAGAGTTTCACCGAGCGCGTCGTCGCACTTGCTGCGGATCAACCCTCTATAGAATGACGAAGTGGAGTCTCCACTGATCGCCGGGTCCGCCTGCCAGAGGGCTGTGAGCGCCTGAGCACATTTGATGTGCCAGTCGCCCATTTTCTCGGTCTTTGCTTGACCCAGGACTGCAGCTCGGTCAGCGAGACGAGTCGTGGGAAGGCTCGCCTCACGAACGGGGCCCACACCGGTTGTCCGGTGAGGAATACGTAGAGATGCCGCAGCCTGAGCGCGTGTTTGCGCATCGTCAGCCACGGCAATCCCAGCCCTCCGTTAGTAGAGTGTTGGCAGCAGATGGATTTTCTCACGAAAGGAGCCCGCCTCTTTGTAAGATAGATGACACATCAGTACTCAGACAAATGAAGAATGAGATGTTTAGACATAGATTTAAGCAGGTATGGCTGACTGGGTAACAAGTTCATCTAGTAAGTATGAGGTTGTGAGTGTAATTACATTGTCTGACATTACGAGCAAGTTTTTTTTTAATTTTTATCGTAGGCGTTGAGCTGGCGAGTCGCAGGTGTGAGTCTCGCAAGATGGAATGGGTCTTCTAGCGCATCTCCCTTACCATCGTTCAAGGAAACGCCTTCTCTATTCTCTCCGCCGGGGCCGTGGCGCGGCCAGCACATGAGACCCCATTTGCTCATAATAGTGAGAGATGAGGAGGGCGAGAAAGATGGAGGCGATGGCAGTGGGAGTTTGGCTCCTCTGTGCTGGGACCTGGTGTACGTGAGAGATGGAGAGGGTGAGAGAGATGGAGGTGATGACAGTGGGAGTTTGGCTCCTCTGTGTTGGGACCTGGTGTATGTGAGAGATGGGTAGGGTGAGAGAGATGGAGGTGATGACAGTGGGAATTTGGCTCCTCTGTGTTGGGACCTGGTGTATGTGAGAGATGGGGAGGGTGAGAGAGATGGAGGTGATGACAGTGGGAGTTTGGTTCCTCTGTGTTGGGACCTGGTGTATGTGAGAGATGGGGAGGGTGAGAGAGATGGAGGTGATGACAGTGGGAGTTTGGCTCCTTTGTGTTGGGACCTGGTGTACATGAGAGATGGGGAGGGTGAGAGAGATGGATGTGATGACAGTGGGAGTTTGGTTCCTCTGTGTTGGGACCTGGTGTACGTCATTGTTCATGATTTATGTCTTATCATTTCGACATTATTTACATTAAATAGGTTAACATCATTTAATGGGGCACTTGCCACAAAAGGTGAACCGGCTTTGAATTACAGGTAGAGTCAATCTTTTATTATAATATAAGGGTTGGATTTAGAATTTGGGCGGCCCGAGACACTTCAGGTTTTTTTGGGCGGAGCTCTGCATACACGTAAAAATTAGAATACACCGCAAACCTCCCCTATTTTACATATCAAAGTAAGCTTGGCGCAAGTAATTGGTATTGAAAAGTTAGACATACAGGTATTAAATTAAAAAATTCTAATCATCTTAAAACTAAAAAGCCCAGTTGAGGGCACAAATAAGTTGCTTGGCCGTCGCTGGTGGTGGGCGGCTCACTGCAGAGGGACCAGGGCAAATGCCCCTTTGCCCCTCATTAAATCTGGCTCTGTTTATATGTACCCTTAACTTCATTCTCATGGAGATTCAGTATGGCACAGTGTGTGACAATGGTGTTTTGGATTGTAGTATAAGTGGTTGAATATTCCGCATATATTTGTAACCTCAGTTTAATTCTCACCAACACTACCACTACCACTACCACTACCACTACCACAACCACTACCACTACCACCACCACTACCATTACCACAACCACTACCACAACCACAACCACAAGCACCATCACTGCCGCTACCACAACCACAACCACAATTACTACTACTACCACTACCACCACCACTACCACTACTACTACCACTACCACTGCCACAACCACTACCACAACCACAACCACAATCACAACCACTACCAAAACCACTACCACTACTACTACTACCACTACCACCACCACTACCACTACTACTACCACTACCACAACCATTACCACAACCACTACCTCAACCACAGCCACAATCACAACCACAACTACAACCACTACTACAACCACCATCACTACCACAACCACAACCACAACCACAACCACAACTACTGCCAGAACCACAACCACCACCACCACCACTACCACAACCACCACTACCACAACCACCACCACCATCACCACAACCACTACCACAACCACAACCACTCCCACAACTACTACTAATACCACAACCACTACCACAAATACAACCACAACCACTACCACAACCCCAACCACAACCACAACCACAACCACTACCACAACCACAATCACTACCACCACCTCCACCACCACTACCACAAATACTACCACAACCACTACCACAACTAAAACCACAACCACCACGACTACCACAACCACAACCACTACCAAAACCACCACCACTAGCACAACCACTACCGCAACCACTACCACTACCACTACCAAAACCACCACCACTAGCACAACCACTACCGCAACCACTACCACAACCACAACCACAATCACAACCACTACCATTACCACAACTACTACAACATAACCACTACCACAACCACAACTACTACCACGACTACTACTACTACCACAACCACTATCACAAATACAAACACTACCACAACCACTACCACTACCCCAACCACCACCACTACCACAACCACAACCACAACTAAAACCACAACCACCACCACTACCACAACCACAACCACTACCACCACCACTACCAAAACCACAACCACCACCACCACAACCACTACCAAAACCACAACCACAACCACTACCACAACAACTACCACAACTAAAACCACAACCACCACCACTACCACAACCACTACCACAATCACAACCATCACTACTACCACTACCACAACCACTACCACAACCACCACCACTACCACAACCACAACCACTACCACAACCACTACCACAACTACTACTACTACCACAACCACTACCACAACCACCACCACTACCACAACCACAACCACAACCACAACGACAACCACCACCACAACCACTACCACAAACACCACCACAACCACAACCACCACCACAACCACCACTACTACCACAACCACCACCACTACCACTACCACAACCACAGCCACACCACAACCAGAACCAGAACCACAACCACCACCACCACCACCACCACCACCAGCAGCGCCGCAACCACCACAACCATCACCACCACCATACTACTACACACACACACACATACACTATCCCACACACTATGACACACACACACACCATCACACACACACACACATATACACATATACACACATACTACTATACACACACATATACACTATCACACACACTATGACACACACACACACCATGGACACACACACATACACTATCACACACACAATATCACACACACTCACTATTACGCACACTCATACACTATCATGCACACACATACCACCACACACATACTACCACGCACTCACACACACACATATACAAACCGCTACAATACACCATCACACACACATACATACACCCACTATCACGCTCACATACCCACTATCACACACACATACACCATCACACTTACACACTCACTATCACACACTCACACACACAGTATATCGCATTAAATCACACTTGCGGAATACTCAACCACTTGCATGTTAAACTAATGTATAGGCAATTCTACTGTAGCACAGGCGGCACATTGAATAGGCTCTCTCCTTATAGGACCAGTGGCACATTGAATAGGCTGTCTCCTTATAAGACCAGCGGCACATTGAATAGGCTGTCTCCTTATAAGACCAGCGGCACATTGAATAGGCTGTCTCCTTATAAGACAGGCGGCACATTGAATAGGCTGTCTCCTTATAAGACCAGCGGCACATTGAATAGGCTGTCTCCTTATAAGACAGGCGGCACATTGAATAGGCTGTCTCCTTATAAGACCAGCGGCACATTGAATAGGCTGTCTCCTTATAAGACCAGCGGCACATTGAATAGGCTGTCTCCTTATAAGACCAGCGGCACATTGAATAGGCTGTCTCCTTATAAGACCAGCAGCACATTGAATAGGCTGTCTCCTTATAGGACCGGCGGTACATTGAATAGGCTGTCTCCTTATAGGACCAGCGGCACATTGAATAGGCTGTCTCCTTATAAGACCAGCGGCACATTGAATAGGCTGTGTCCTTATAGGACCGGCGGCACATTGAATAGGCTCTCTCCTTATAGGACCGGCGGCACATCGAATAGGCTGTCTCCTTATAAGACCAGCAGCACATTGAATAGGCTGTCTCCTTATAGGACCGGCGGCACATTGAATAGGCTGTCTCCTTATAAGACCAGCGGCACATTGAATAGGCTGTCTCCTTATAGGACCAGCGGCACATTGAATAGGCTGTCTCCTTATAGGACCAGCGGCACATTGAATAGGCTGTCTCCTTATAAGACCAGCAGCACATTGAATAGGCTGTCTCCTTATAGGACCGGCGGCACATTGAATATGCTGTCTCCTTATAAGACCGGCGGCACATTGAATAGGCTGTCTCCTTATAGGACCGGCGGCACATTGAATAGGCTGTCTCCTTATAGGACCGGCGGCACATTGAATAGGCTGTCTCCTTATAGGACCAGCGGCACATTGAATAGGCTGTCTCCTTATAGGACCAGCGGCACATTGAATAGGCTGTCTCCTTATAAGACAGGCGGCACATTGAATAGGCTGTCTCCTTATAAGACAGGCGGCACATTGAATAGGCTGTCTCCTTATAAGACCAGCAGCACATTGAATAGGCTGTGTCCTTATAGGACCGGCGGCACATTGAATAGGCTGTCTCCTTATAAGACCAGCAGCACATTGAATAGGCTGTCTCCTTATAGGACCGGCGGCACATTGAATAGGCTGTCTCCTTATAGGACCAGCGGCACATTGAATATGCTGTCTCCTTATAAGACCGGCGGCACATTGAATAGGCTGTCTCCTTATAGGACCGGCGGCACATTGAATAGGCTGTCTCCTTATAGGACCGGCGGCACATTGAATAGGCTGTCTCCTTATAAGACCAGCGGCACATTGAATAGGCTGTTTCCTTATAGGACCGGCGGCACATTGAATAGGCTCTCTCCTTATAGGACCGGCGGCACATTGAATAGGCTGTCTCCTTATAAGACCAGCAGCACATTGAATAGGCTGTCTCCTTATAGGACCGGCGGCACATTGAATAGGCTGTCTCCTTATAGGATAGGCGGCTCATTTGCTTATCTTTGAAATAATTAGAAACGCATGCTTAAGCATTATTTATGCTTACAAAGGCTTTTGAAGTAAATGTTTTAATGCAGAATGTTCCAGCTGCTCAACAAATGGAATGTGCTTCTTTCTTTCTCTTCTCGTAATTTCTGAATGAGTCGTAGGAGTGGCCATATTGGAATACGACGTTTCAAGGACATTTTTTAAGAATATCATCTACTTATATATATAACCAGCAATTTCTCTGTCTGTCTGTCCGACAGTGGAAACACGTGCGTAGAAGAGAGAGTGAGAGTGAAAGAAAGAGACAGACTACGAGAGGGGGATAGCGGGAGGGAGAGAGGGAGAGAGGGAGAGAGAGAGGATGAATAGACGCTAAAACACGTGCTACAGAAATATTACCTTCCCCTCTCCACTGACTTTGGTCACTGAGGCCGAGGGAATCGCTGGCTGCTATAGACACCTTGCACAAGCCAGAAGTAACCAGTTCGAGGCGGTTCTGACTTGACACCATGCGAAGAAGGTTGCCATTGAATTTGTGGTTTGAAGAAGGTTGCCATTGAATTTGTGGTTGTTGCTGATAATAAGGACCATTTGAAGAAGGTTGCGCAGTTCCATAACCTACGTTTGAATTTGTGGTTGTTGCTGATAATAAGGACCATTTGAAGAAGATTGTGCAGTTCCATAACCTACGTTTGATTTGTTCAATTTTTTTCTTCAATTTTTGTTGTTGTTTTTTTATTTCTTATTGAAAAAATATAAATAATAAAATAAGGTTAGAAATTTAAATACAATTAAATACGATTTAATTTCCATTTCCAGCAGCCAATGTCCAGTGTTCAATTTCATGAAAAAATTGGAAATAATTCAAAAAATTGAAGTTTAACTTTTGAACATTTGTTTTGACAATAAAAAAAATATTTCCTTATTCACACCTAATGGTATGATTAAAATTTCATAGGAATATTTTTTCTAACCGCCAGTTATTTATTTTCTCCTTTTTCGTTTTAACATATATTTATTTCAAAGATTTCACCGTATAGATAACATATATATTTATACATGCATAAAAGACACACCGAGAGACGGTGAACATGTGGTGCCGAAAACATTTCTCATCCAAATCTCAACAATATCAGTATATACACTAGATTTGCTAGCAGAAAACCGCCCACCGGGTGGTTTTCTGCTAGTCTACTTATATATATATAACCAGCAATTTCTCTGTCTGTCTGTCCGACAGTGGAAACACGTGCGTAGAGAGAGAGTGAGAGTGAAAGAAAGAGACAGACTACGAGAGGGGGATAGCGGGAGGGAGAGAGGGAGAGAGAGAGAGTGAATAGACGCTAAAACACGTGCTACAGAAACATTACCTTCCCCTCTCCACTGACTTTGGTCACTGAGGCCGAGGGAATCGCGCTGAGCGCGTCATAATGACGTAATGCAGACAGCCAGACATACAGACAGATATTATAAGGGCGCAACGTTCTATCTATGTATCTATCTAAAAAGAAAGACTAAGAATTATATAGAGAGAATGCTAAATCGCCTAATGCGGTCCCTAGGGCATTGAAAATTTGAAATAATTTTTGCTCAAAACACCCACAGGACCATAAGTATTACATGTCTAAAGTTTGAAAACAATCGGTTGGATGGTTCTCAAGTTTTAGTGAGCTGACAGACAGACAGACATTCTCTGTTTTAGATATATAGACTAGCAGAAAACCGCCCCCGGGTGGTTTTCTGCTAGTCTCTCTCTATATTAGATTTTTTGTCTCTCCGTCTGTCTGTTTTTTCCTTATGCATTCTCAAGCGGCTCGACCAAATCAAATCAAATTTTACAAGTATTAGACCCCGGGATTAACAACATGTAATTTTTATTTTCATTTGGATCAAAACAATATAACACGTTGAAGATGTGTGTGTATGTGTGTGTGTGTAGCGTTCCACAATAGATCAAAGTATCAGTAGGTTTGTCGTTTTACAGCAGTCCTTGAAAGTTTGGTGATACTAACTACAACACAAACCTATTTTACAGAACACAGAAAAAAATTGATACTATTTGAAATTAATCTACGGTGTATATTAATTTAGCTGTTTGAGGACAGTGTCATATTATTCACCTAATTCAGATGACAGAGTTAACCTATTCTCTAATGCTGCGATTTGTATTTATTTCTATTTTTTTATATTACCTTGTATTGTTTTTTTTTCCACGATATTTTCCAAGAAACTTAATTTCATCATGTCACAAAAACTCCGCTCTTCTATCGGTGTAGTTACAATGTCCGCCAAACGGTTGAAATCTTCAAGTGAAAGAGAAACTCAGAGATGCGAAACAGAAAGATTAAGACAACAAGAAAGACGATCACAACTTTCTGAAAGTGTACAGAACCTGAGACAGCAAACAGAAAGATTAAGGCAAGAAGAAAGACTAAGGCAAGAAGAAAGACAATCGCAACAAATGGAGGCTGAATATGAAAATCACCGAGAGGCAATGACAGTTGCGATGCTAACTCGACGAGCACAAAGGACTCTTTAAGGCAAAATAAACTGGCTAAGAGCTGCGTTTTCATATGATCCATCGAAAAATTATAGAAATGATCCTAAAGTCACGATTGGTAGCATGGATATTATATGTAGTAGTTGTTGAGCGAGAAAATGGAAATGAGAAACACTTAGCGTGTGTTGCTTAGGAGGAAAGGTCAGATTTCCACTGATAGAAGACTGATAGAAGACCCTCCACCTGTTATTCGTATACTGCTTACAAACCATACTAACGAAGCTAAACACTTCAGGAGCAATGTTATGCGGTATAATGCTGCATTTCAGATGATGTCCTTTGCAACTGAAAAGATCATACTGACTATGGTTATTTCACATTTTAAAATCCAAGGACAATGCTACCATTTAATCGGCAGTTTACTCCCCCAGCCTAATGAGGAACCAAAATTCATTCAAATTTACTTTTTGGGCAACAACGAACAAGAAGCTATTCAACGATGCAGAAATATTTCCAGTGGTCTTCAGGTACAAGTTATTAGCAGTCTGCAAAATATGCTACATAAAAACCATCATTACATGAGAATATTCAAATCTGTCTTAGAAAAAAGAAAAGGCAAACCCCATGTATAAAATTACCATTAGACCTGATAAAAAACCCAGCAAAAGAACACAAAAGACGTTACAACAAGCCACTGGAAGACGAAGTGGCTGTACTGATGGTCAATGAACAACATAAATTCAGAGCCATCATTGTACAGAAGAGATCTGACCAATTACGATGCTCTTCAGTATCCTTTGACTTTTTGGAGAGGTCAGGATGGATTATCCATCCTGACAAGTCGCCTTAAGACAAGTAAACTCCAGTACAGGCAAGGAAACTAATAAATCGGTCAGTTGCAAACATTTTTATCCATTTCACTTCACGGTAAGAGATTGCTTTAACCATATCCTAAGAATGGGAAGACTTACAAGCCAATTAATGGTTGATGTTTATGCAAGATTGAAGCTGAACAATTGGCATTCATTAAAAACAACCAAGCTAAACTCAGAGCAGAGCAATACACCCATTTGAGAGACACCATTATAACTGATGGAACGAACCCTTCCAGTGTTGGTCAGCCAATCATTCTGCCATCCAGCTTCACAGACAGTCCACGCTATATGACTGAGCGCACAGAAGATGCCATGGCACATGTAAGAAAATTTGGTTGTCCAGATGTTTTCATTACATTTACATGCAATCCTACGTGGCTAGAAATTTAAAATGAACTGTTTGAACACCAATATGTAAAAGATAGACATGACATCATTGCCAGAATTTTCAATGAGAAACAGAAGATCTTTTAGTGTTGCTGGACCCAGGGTTATTTACTCGAGTAAATGTTACCGGAATCTGACTACTAATTTTTATAAAGAAAAGGATAAGATATTTTTACATAACACCATGTCGAATGAGAGTTAATTCCCATTACAAAGGTAATGATAAAACGTAAGCAGTTTCTCGGAACGGGTATCGAATATTATAAGTCTTCATTTTTATTGTAGCTTCATGTTATAATTGTTGGTAAACAAATATTCTTGTACATAATTAGGTATAGTCCAGATCCATGATAGGTGGTTAGAGAAAAGTTTACATGCTTGTCTTCAGTGTTGTCAGCTTGAGAAGAAAACCGCCAGAAAGAGAGTATACCTTTGGCGTAACCATGCCTGGCCTTAAGGCCAGGCGGCCAAGAGGTGAAAAAGAGAAAGATAGCTTTTAGCTCTCTCCTTTATAGTTCCCTGGACGGAAGTCACAAAGAAGGTTCTGGAATTTCAACGGGAAGTAACTCCAGCTACTTCCTGTCTAGAGAGTGCTACAAGACTCCCCTCTCAGACGAGAAGTCGAATGACCAAACGAAAATCATTGTAGCGAGAACATGAGGAGCAAAACAAAAGGTACAAGAACATGAATGAATCAAACATGAGCAAGCAAATAACAAAATGAGCATAAAACAAATAATGCATTTTTACAAAGAATGTTTGAATGTAACGAATGATAAATCGTAGTCATACAAAGGAACAGAGAATATTGATGCTCAATGGTAAAAATCAATGTTTTTCAAAGTCCAATAGTTCATACATCACTAGTGTACAGACTTTTCTGACACTAGTTCTATCTGAAAACTGAAAAAGAAGAGGTATGTCAATGCATGCCACTGGGGTTTAAATGTATATTGTTTTTGAGAGTTTTCGTGGCCATTTTTACAACTAAATACAAAGAGTTTAGTTGAGTTGAGATAACATGTCAAACAAACAGTAACAAACAAAATTAAGAGTTTTAAGCAGAGGAATGCACGGTCTACTGGCAAGAAGCTTTGCTACAATATTCCCTGTATAGACCAGAAGGGTGAAAAATAAGAAAAAATGAATTCGGACACGTCACCAGTGTGAAAACGCTGAAAAAGAGCACATCAATAAAAAAAATGAATGAATGAATGCAAGAAGAAAATTATGAATGAGGCGCTAAGAGGCCAGTGTTATGTATGCCGCTGTGTCAAATGACTGGCTGTTTGCTATTTATAACATGACCACCCAGGGTCTAATAGAAAACAAATAAAGTCTGACATGGGCGAAAATGTGCAAAATGTTTTCAAAGTTGCTGTTCTTGCATTAATTGTTATAAAAGTTGTTGTTGGCGGTGGCGGTAAAAGTATGAAACTACCACTTCTGTTATGTTGCTGTGAAATCGCCGTTGGTGTTGTGGCAAATGTTTTACCAGTAGCTATTGTTGATGATGATGCTGTTCATGTCCAACGATTCCAAGGTAGGTTGGTCAGTTGCAATGGCAACTAAATCGATATGTGCAGGAGACGCAAGAGAACACACAGAAAGTCGAGATAGTGCGTCCGCAGGTATGTTGAAGTTCCAGCTATGTGATGAATGTCACTGGTATACTGTGAGATGAGATCCAGATGCCTATACGCTCTCGGAGAGTACTTGTCGGACTTGGATTGTAAAGCGAACGTTAACGGTTTGTGATCGTGAATATCGTGAACTCCCGCTCCTCCAAAAGTTCTCTGTCAAAGGTGCTAGATCTCTGTTCTGCTAGTTTTAATTGGCGAGATAAAAATGCCAATGGTTGAACTTGGTGATCGAATACATGATGCAAAACTGCGCCAATAGCACGATAAGGAAAGTCTCGCATTTGCAACAGGATGGGCAAGGAAGGAAACTTTAGCTAGCTCAGACTCGACGGATTTAAAAGACTGCAATGCATCGGCAGAAAGTGAAATTTTTTCATCTTTCTTTTTTGCAGCCCTTAAAAATTGTCAAGGGGAATAACTTGTCCGCGCAGTTAGGAATAAAGCGACGATAAAAGTTAATTAATCCTAAAAAAAGTGGTGTAATTGTTTCAATGATGTTGGTGGTGTTAATTTCTGAATCGCCTCTACTTTAGCTGGCAATCTGGAACAAGTGGTCTGGGAGAGCCAGTAGAAATATCGCAGAGAATTTTTCCTTCAGAAGATGGAAGAGGTAAATATTCCAATTTGCAGCAGGAGAACTGGTCACAGGAAATGTCCAGATAAGTTTCTTTTAAGAAGCTGACCGCATAAAAATGCCCAGCAAGTGACGTCAATTTACGACGCAAGATGTCGCAATTTTTTTACTGGCATTAATAAAGTAGCTCGTGGCCGAACTATTCTTTGAGATGAATAGCAATGAGTGTGTTGGTAAAATCCACCCCGCGGGAAAATGACGAAACGAAGAAGACAAGATGGCTGCTCGAAAATGAAAGGAAGGCAGCAGTCACCATATTGGTTGTTGGTAAACAAATATTCTTGTACATAATTAGGTATAGTCCAGATCCATGATAGGTGGTTAGAGAAAAGTTTACATGTTTGTCTTCAGTGTTGTCAGCTTGTGAAGAAAACCGCCAGAAAGAGAGTATACCTTTGGCGTAACCATGCCTGGCCTTAAGGCCAGGCGGCCAAGAGGTGAAAAAGAGAAAGATAGCTTTTAGCTCTCTCCTTTATAGTTCCCTGGACGGAAGTCACAAAGAAGGTTCTGGAATTTCAACAGGAAGTAACCCCAACTACTTCCTGTCTAGAGAGCGCTACAATCTTGATGTGGCTGCTAAAAGATGGACAAATCTTTGGCGAACTAAGATGTTGGCTTTACACAATTGAATGGCAGAAAAGAGGTCTTCCTCATTCCCACACGCTACTTTGGTGTTCAGACCTCACTCACTCAGATCAAATTGATAAAATCATGAGCGGCTAATTGCCCGATCCTGTCGAAAGACCCAGAACTATTTGCCATTATCTCAAAACAAATGATACATGGTCCATGTGGCAGTATCAACCCTAAGTGTGTGTGTGCATGGGAGGTAACAAATGTGAAAAATGATATCCAAGGCCTTTTCAACAAGTAACCGTAACTGGTGATGACGGCTATCCTCAATACAGACAGAAGCCCCCATTGTGGTGGAAGAACTGCGATTATCAAGATACGAGGTCAAGATGTTCAGGTTGGTAACAAGTGGGTCGTTCCCTACAATCCTCTGCAAAATACTTATGCTCACATCAATTGTGAGTACCACGTATCAGTAAAATCAATTAAGTATGTTTGTAAATATGTCAACAAAGGTAGTGATATGTCAACTTTTACTATTGGTGGCGATAACCAATTGAATGAAATTAAACCATATCTAACGGAGATATATTTCTAGCATTGAAGCCATATGGAGAATCTTTGGTTTTGACATACACATTAGACACCCAGCAGTAGTGAACCTTGCAGCCCATTTGGAAAATGGTCAGAGGATATATTACACTGACGAAAATGCACAATTGATTGTTGCGTCTCCTCCAGACACAACGCTCACCGTTTTTTTAAAGCTTTGTGGAGAAGATGACTTTGCTGAGACCTTCATTTATCATGAGGTTCCCACATTCTTCACATGGAATAAATAGAAATGTGGTGGTTGTGGTGCTGGTAGTGGGGGTTGTGGTAATGATGCTGGGTGTGGTAGTGGTGGTGGTGGTGGTTGTCTACATTGAAGACTTTCACTCTGATAACTGAGATTTGGTTTCCAGGTCGTACCCCTACACACACCTCTCATCTCCAGTTATCACACACACACACACACACACACACACACACACACACACACACACACACACACACACACACACACACACACACACACGGCAGTATCGGGCGAAATGAAAATGCAACGTGTAATTAGTGCAGCACTTCACACGGTGGTTGCCCAACAGTGCCTAACGCATCCAGCGGGCTCGCCTAAAACCACGCATGCACATGAATATATGCTTCTCAGCTCGGCACATTTTTGTATCGCTAGCATCATTACTCAAACATGGGGAAAAATAAAGTCGGATATTTTTATCAACAGGTGAAATAAGGAAGACATTAACCGAATTTCTCTTTCTGCCTGTTACGACCGGCAGATAGTACCAGCAAGAAAAAGACCAATGGAAACATTGTTCCCTTGGTCCGATATAACGATCGACTTCTTTCTTCCGCCAGGAGTTGTGACCAACAGATAGTACCAGCAATGAAAATACCAATGGAAACACTGTTTCCCTGGTCCGATATGATGATCATATTTCCTTTCCTTTCTATTGTACAACATACACCCATGGTAACACGTGTAGATTTGAATAATTAAAGAAATGTACTCAACTTCAATCAGATCCGTTTGGACTAGAATCTGGACAGCCCGTCCGACCCATACCAGATTGGAAAATACTGTTGATGATGAAAACCAAATTTACAAAAAAAAAAAAAAAAAAGAAATATTGCAAAACAAGCAAAAGACCACAGCTCCGATACTATGGGCAAGTGGTTAAAATGACTCAGGAAAGAATCACTGGACAGATTTTACGTGAAAATCCAACAGGTAGGAGACCCAGGGGTAGACCCCGAGTAAGATGGTTGGATAACATCCATGAGCTTGGTCACGCTTGAGGATCCAGCCATATCAGTTTGAGATGGATGCTTCTGACAGGACCCGCTGGAAGAAGTGTTTGAAGGCTCTGCCCCCATGTGTGTGACAGCTCACACCTTTGCAGGTTTAGCTGGCCTCCTCCAAGGTATATCTCGTTGGAGGTGTCTTGGGTAATTTAATGATAGGGACCCCAGTCCTATCATCTCATTTCTACAGCTGAGTAAACTGGAGCAACGTGAAAAAAAGTGTCTTGCTCAAGGAAACAACACATCACTCGGTCCGAAAATTGAACTCACAACCTTTCGATTGCAAGCCCAATGCTCTAACCACTAAGCAATGCGCCTTCACTGACCCTCTCAGGAATAAGTGGAAGAAGAAGAAGAAGCAAAACAATAAAAAGAGAAAAAGAAAGAAAAAAACATAATTTAATTGATATAAAAATATTTTTAATTTTCATTAATATTTCAAATAAATACTTCTCATTAACAATTAAACGGTTAAGTAATTATGGGTGATTAATAATTGAACACTTTTATCAATGGTTATTAATTAACTATTAAACATGCTTAATCAATCACTAATAATTAATAATTAAACGCTGTTTATAAATTAAAAGGTATGCATAATTTTTATAGATACGAAAGTACAATGAGTGATAATGTATATACATACATACGTAATTTGTGAAATTATAAAACCAGAAGAGCATATATACATACATACATGCATGCACACGCACACACACACGTACATCGGTACATATGTATATACGTAGTACATACATACACACGCACGTATATATAGCTGTGTATATAACCGAAATAAGAGAGCATTCAATACATTTCATAGAGTATATATATCTGTTTATATACATAGCTTGACTCAAAATCGCATAACTGAATGTTTCACAGGGGTGTCAGAAAATACTTCCCCCCTGATCGTTCAAATGATTGGATCTGGAATAACAATGGTCTACTTCGATTAGATAAAAATCGCCCGAGAGAAAGACGTGCTTCTCATGGTTGCTGTACATTTAGTTATCACATATATGCTCGACCCTGGGCAAACACAAACACGCAATTACAACAATAAAAACAGGAATATTACACATCACCGAAGAGTGTTGGGTCTCCGTTGGTTCCTACGATGAGTGTTCTAGTTGTTCAAACAACATAACAGTCTGCTCGCGAAATTAATGTTGAAGTTGCCGAACATTCCAAGATATCTCATCTGTACCCATAACGCGATTCTCTGGAAGATTTAGCCTGACACAGTGTGGAAATAAAGCCGACCGTTTGAATTACAGGAATTCAACTCAATTTATGTTTAGCTGAGCGGTCTGACTGAAGCGACGTTAAATACGGTGTCTTATTCAAGTACGAAACCCACCACTTGGAATCGAACTCATAACCTTACAATCGTTAACCGAACACTACCTACTAAGCCACGCGCTCTCACGAGAACAGTACAATATAGTACTCACAGCAAATAGGCTTTGTGGACAATAATGTTATTAACCGACAGGTTTGCGGTCGAGCCCGTAGCAGTGGCGACTTCTGGTGTCCTTGGTCCTAGAACCACCTCCCTACTCATCACAATCGGCACAGAGTTGGCTACCCGCAGGTGTGAGCCTCGCGAGCTGAAATAACTCTTCCAGTGCGTCTCTCTCACCATCCTCCGGGGAAACGCCTTCTCCGTTCTGTCCGCCGGGTTCACGGGGCGGCCAATGCGTGGGTCCCCATTTGTTCACAATAGTGAGAGATGGGGAGAGCGCGAGAGACGGAGTCAGTGAGAATTTGGTTCCATTGTGTTCGGACCTGGTGTATATGTATACATTTGTTTACCACACCACAATAACTGTATATTAGAGATATATAATTATATGTGCCTTACACCAAAATATTTAATACCATTCGGTTTAAAAAAAAAAAAGGCTTGGATTTCGAGCCAAGGTTGATACTATGTGTACATTATCCAGGAATAAGACACCCAATGAGAATCGGGAGACGAAACGGATTTAAACCTCAGCGAAAATATAAATGGAGATAGAATCTTCCATGCTGGCTTATTAGATTTTGTTCGAAACTGACATTTACTCCAAACTACAAATACTCGAAAGGTGCCTGCGTTGATTTGATCCTCATTTCTCCTACCCCGAAAGAGCAGCTCAAGGTGGAAGTAGTACGATCAATTTAGATTTGGAGCTAATTAATTTGTCCTCTAATATATGCTGTCCACCATTAGAATCATGATTAGCGCCGTGCAATGGGGGACGCCTGTGCGTGCACGATGCTTTGGATCCACTGGTTTCACTCATGCTGGACGAACGCCAACACAAGTACAAAAGTATAAGTAGGCAGATATAAATATTGGAGAGGAAAAAAAAAATCACCCCCCCCCCCCCCCAAAAAAAAAACAAACAAACAAAAAAAAAACAAAAAAAAAAAACAAAAAAAAAACAAACACTTTCATCTTCCTCAAATTATTACCAATCTCATAGACATCTCACTACGGTCATGCCGACATGAATTTAACAACAACAACGACAACGACAACGGCAACAACAACAACGACGACGACGACAACATCGTCAACAACAACATTATATAATACTATAATAATCATAATCTCAGAGAAAAAAATGTTTCTTCTGCAGAAGAAAGTCAATTTTGAATGGGACGGTTTCAATCAGGGTTAGGGTTATTGGAATGAGGTTTCAATCAGGGTTAGGGTTATTGGAATGATTTCAATATTTACAAAATTAATTAATTATCGGATAAGTTACATTTTAAACATATTTTTGAAAAAATATACAAATTAAATATCATTTCTGATTTAGGCACAAGGCCAATAATTTTGGGGGAAGGGAAAAGTCGATTAAATCGACCCCAGTGCGTTACCGGTACTTTGTTTTATCGACCCCGTAAGGATGAAAGGCAAAGCTAACCTCGGCGGGATTTGAACTCAGAACGTAAAGAACCGTAATTCTATGCCGCAAAACATATTGTCTGACGCTCTACCGATTCTGCCAATCCGCCGCCCTACTATACAAATAAAATATGATAACAGTATTAGGGAATATGAAAATATCATGAACAGTAATCCAGCTTGTAAGAATTCCAGGACGTGTTTTGGTAAGGGTCAGACCTGACAACTCTCCCCATCGGACGGGGAGATCTCCCACCCACTTTGGGGTGGGTGAGTAATGTCTTCTCCTGTGAAAATGGGTATAGCTTTCATTATATAAAATCTCCCCATTTTGCCTCATTTCTCCCCGTTTGGGTTTTTAGAGGTTGACAGGTCTGAAGAGTTCATCGTATTTTAAGTTATTTTGCTGTCGTACTACACTTGCAATGCGTTGCTGGACAATTTCCAGCACGGCAATTAGTTTTACACCATTGGTTCATCCCAGGAACATTTATATAAACGCCTGTAGCTGTACACGTCTGAGTCACTTTAGAATTGTTACATTTGCAATGTGTTTCTGGACAATGTCCAGCACGGCAATTGGTGAAACACCACTCTAACATTCCTGGGGTGTTCTTGTAGGTGTCCGCCACCGTACATTTGAGAGTATCATCAGAGTCACAGATGCAATGTGTGTGTGGACAATAACCAGCGGTGCAATGAACGACACACCATTGGTTCATTCCAGGTACCCTTTTATAAATACCAACAGCTTTACAATTAGTTGTAGATAGCGTTGTACTGATTACGGTGGTTGATTTTGTGCTTACTGTAAAGAAGCCACTACCTTCCGACAACTGTTGAGCAGCTTCCAGATTAGCCACTTTGCTACAGCCAACATACTCAGGCGGGTTACTGTCTTCTGAAATTAGAAAAGATAATGATAATAATAATGATAATAATAATAATAATAATAATTGTTTCTACTTTTGGCACAAGGCCAGCAATTACCAAGTACATTACTGGTACTTTATTTTATCGACCCCGTAAGGATGAAAGGCAAAGTTAACCTCGACGGGATTTGAACTCAGACCGTAAAGGGACGTAACTGTGCTGGAAAGCATAGCGTCCAACCCTCTACTGATACTGCCAATCCACCGCCCTATAATAATAATAATGATTTCATTTATTGGCCACAAGGGCCGACACGTAGGGGACAATACAAAGACAGGGACAGTGGGGTTTACGATAAGCTCGAGTAAAAGTGCACAATGGCTAGACTAATTTAACAACCAAGATATGAAAAATATAAAATAAACTATGCATAAATATAACAAAATAAATTCCGCTATAGAGGGATGGACGACCCAGGGGTGACTCAGGTACCCCATCAATCCTGAACCACCCTGCGCTTCTAGGGCACCCGGGGAGAGCACCATCTCCTCCTCAAATTAGCTAGCCTATAGGCGCATGGTCAGAGTAGGCTCATTCATACGGACCATTAATAATTGTTTCTACTTTTGGCACAAGGCCAGCAATTACCCAGTACATTACTGGTACTTTATTTTATTGACCCCGTAAGGATGAAAGGCAAAGTTAACCTCGGCGGGATTTGAACTCAGACCATAAAGGGCCGCAACTCTATGCGTCAAAGCATGGCGTCCGACCCTCTACTGCCAATCCACAATGAATTCTACTTTAAGCACAAGGTCAGCAATTTTGAGGAGGGAAAAGTCGATTAAATCGATCTCAGTGCATTACTGGTGCTTTAATTTATCGACCCCGTAAGGATGAAAGGCAAAGCTAACCTTGGCGGAATTTGAACTCAGAACGTAAAGGGTCGTAAATCTATGCTGCAAAGCATGGCGTCCGACGCTCTACCGATACTGCCAATCCACCGCTCTAATAATATAATAATATGGAACTGCTAGGATAATATGAAAAGTATCGGATACAAACTGAAAAGAGGAAAACAAGATCATATTGTTTTTAATGGTTTCAGTAATGAAACCGCGTGGCACTATTTTTCTATTCGTGTCAGTCATTAGACTGTGACCATGCTGCAGCACTTCTCTTTTACCTGTTCCACCCATTTACAACAAACAGAGATCGATAAAACAAATAGCAGATTGATATAGATATTGGAGTCGATATAATTGACTAGAAGCGACGAAGATGGTGTCCCAGAATGGTCGCAGTTCAATATTTGAAACCAGTAACGGAGCAAAAGAAACCTATTTAAGGTACCTTTATCCTGACTGAAATAAAAATAAAAGGGGATAGGGAGGAGGAGGAAAACTCTAGACCATAGAAGAACAGTCAGTGATATCCGCTATATCAGCCTTTTCCCCTAGGGGACAAACACTACATACTTAGCTGGACAATATATCTTAGCTGTGCCCTGCGGTCAAGATGGTTAGAGCTTTGCCGGAGAGAAGATCAGCCAGCGATACACGCTGCATCAACTATTCTATCTGGTGGGGCTCCTTCCTCATGTGAGATACCCTGCTCCAGATTTGGCGGAGGAAAACAACAATCCGGGGACCGAGGGCAACGACCTTATCAATGGCGATCCACAACAAAAAGGAAACACTCACTACCAACTATAATTGTTTCTACTTAAAGGCCCATAACTCTGTGCCTGAGAAGCATGGTGTCTGACGCTCTACCGATACTGCCAACAATAATAATTGTTTCTACTTTTGGTAC
>OZ024741.1:217071850-217076850 GCA_964016885.1 Eledone cirrhosa | reverse complement strand
TCACGAGTGACCATTGCTGGACAATTAAATTCTTTTAGGATGGAGAGGACTAACACCTGACACACAGCTGTTCAATATAATGGACGGATCTCCGTCGGTTTCGAAGATGAGTGATTTCATGTGTTCGACCAGCGGAACAAACTGCTCTTGAAAATAATGCATGACTGAGCATTCCAGAAACACGTGTACGCATTATCGTAATTCTCAGGGAGATTCAGCGGGATACAGTGTGTGGCATGTATGGCCCTTCTTGTATGACATATGCACAATGGTTAAAGAGACAGATCGATATTAGTGATCCAGACTAAGGCGTCATTTGTAGAGTATTATGGATTGCCCCCAGGCCACCGGGAAAACGTCTGAGAGGCGGGAGGTCAATCGCGAACAACATGTAGTACTGTCTGGTCAGGGTCCTCACAGTTACATGATGGACTGTCTTTCATTTTCCATCGATGGAGATGATGGGCTGTCCTGGCATGTGTTGTGTGGATGTGATTAAGGTACATCCATTGCTTTCTGGGAAGGTCAAACTTGGCTGGTTTAGATGTGAATCCTGGACGAGGTCTTGATTGGAAAATTTGGACTCATTCCATGACCTTCACCACTCTTCCTTCAGATGAAAGTTATTGTCTTGAAAGATCTTCATTTGTTCTCAGAATGGGGTGGGAGATGGCAATCTCCACGTGGTCCACCCTGCACCACTCTGATGGTATTGCTTGATATATGCACAACTTGTACAATCAACTTCCTTTGTTGTCAAAATCCCTTTAAATTACACAAACAATACATCTCATATTTTAGTGTAAATGGCTGAGTATTCCGCAGATATGTGTACCCTGAACTTAATTCTCAGGGAGATTCAGCGAACTAGTGTGACAAAGCTCGCCTTTTAAATTATAGATACAATCCTCTATCCTTACAGGGTCGATAAAATAAAGTGTCACTGGGTAATTGCTGGCCTTGTGCCAAAAGTAGAAACAATTATTGGCAATATCGGGAGAAGGTCGGACGCCATGCTTTGCAGCATAGAATTACGGCCCTTTACGGTCTGAGTTCAAATCCTGCCGAGGTTAACTTAAAATGCTGCAAAGCATGGCGTCCGACCTTCTACCGATACTGCTAATAATACGAGAAGGATTGTATCTGTAATTTACAACTGTTATTACTTATAATAATAATAATAATAATAATAATTGTTTCTACTTTAGGCACAAGGCCAGCAATTACTCAGTACATTACTGGTACTTTATTTTATCGACCCCGTAAGGATGAAAGGCAAAGTTGATAATAATTGTTTCTATTTCAGGCACAATGGGAGAGAGAAAACATGTTTTTTACAGTAAACAACAACAAAGACCAATATCGTAAAATTCAACTCTGAAACAAATTCATTTTTCGAATCATTGAGTGTATAGGAACGTACCTCAAATAATTGTTTCTACTTTTGGAACAAGGTCAGCAAATACCTCAGCGCATTACTGGTACTTTATTTTATCGACTCCGTAAGGATGAAAGGCAAAGCTAACCTCGGCGGGATTTGAATTCAGAACTTAAAGAATCGCAACTGTATGCCGTAAAGCATATTGTCCGACGCTCTACCGATACTGCTAATAGAACGATCCACCGCCTTTAATAATAATAATAATAATAATAATAATAATAATAATAATAATAGTTTCTACTTTTGGCACAAGGCCAGCAATTACCCCCAGTTCATTACTGAATAATAATAATAATAATAATAATAATAATCATGTTTCTACTTTAGGTACAAGGCCAACAATTTTTGGGGAGGGGAAAATCGATTAACTCGACCCCAGTACGTTACTTGTACTTTATTTTATCGACCTCGTAAGGCAAAGCTAACCTCAGCGGTATTTGAACTCAGAAAGTAAAGAGCCAGGAAAAATATCGCTAAACATTTGTCCGATGTTCTAAAAAAAGAAAATAACAAAATATTCTAACTTGAAGACAGAAATCACACGAATGTTGTCCATACCATCTAACGACATCAAATTAATTTCATTTGTTATCAGAGCTTTGCACTCGATAGCACTAAAACAGAGAGGTTCTAAGCTGATTACACATTACAAATTACACATTACCTCTTCTACAAAAGACTGTATGCCCTAATTTGGCACTGAACGTATACTCAGAAAAGTGCGCTGTCTCAGAAAGGTCCTTGTTGAGACGCGACCAATTAAAGAAAGAATCGCTGGACAGATTTCACGGACAATGTCAACTTGCAGGAGGTTAAGAGTTAGGCCACAAGCAAGAATGGTTGGATAACATCGATGAGCTTGGCGATCCAGCCGGATAAACTGGAGACAGTTATTACTGAAAGGACCCTCTGGAAAGCATGTCTGTTCCCAAGACCCTCCCAGGAATAAGCCTCCCAGGAATAAGTGGGCAAAGAAGAAAAAGATCGAGCCAGAACAACACTTCATATATTCTGTCTATCTACAATCCCAGTTAATAAAAAAATAATTTTCTACTTTAGGAACAAGGCCAGCAATTTGGAGAGAGGGGAAAGTCGATTAAATCGACCCCAGTGCGTTACTGGTGCTTTATTTTATCGACCCCATATGGTTGAAAGGCAAAGGTAACGTCAGCGGGATTTGACTCAGAACGTAAAGTGTGGTTTTTTGTGTAAAATAAAATTTATAAGAAAGATTAAGAAAATAAACATTTAAAAAAACAAATATAATAAATTCCCCAGCTGTGAGGACTCCAAGGGTCACTCGTGGATAAAGCCCACAAAAGCTACGGTCACCCCGAGCGCTAGGGCAAGCACCCTCACCTTCGATACTAATAAGACTTGATGGATTGACATAAAACTAAACCAGAATCTTACAGTAGAAATGTTACAGAAACTCTACTTGAAACAGCTAGGATAATAGGAAAGTTATTAGATACAAACTGAAAAGAAGGAAATAACTGTGGCTCACATTGTATCCGAGTGTAAACACCTAGCCCAGACTCACTATAAAGACTGGAGACATGATGTGATAGGCAGGGTGATCCACTGGCATCTATGCAAAGTAAACAATTTACCACATTCTGAGAAGTGGTATAAGCATAAGCCAGAGTCAGTGATAGAAAACGATCAGGTGAAGGTGCTATGGGATTTTAGAATACAGACGGACAAGAAATTAGAACACAATAGGCCTGACCTGGTGGTTTTGGACAAGGAAAAAAGATCGTGCCTGATTGTAGATTTAGCCTGCCCATTTGACACGAGAATGCAAGAAAAGGAGAGGGAGAAAATTAACCGATACCAGGACTTAAAGTGGGAGTTAAAAACGATTTGGGACTGTCGTGAGATCAAGGTAGTCCCGATTGTCATAGGTGCACTAGGTACTATCTCAAAGAGTTTTCAAGGAAGGTTAAAGAAGATTAGTCCAGCCCCGCTTTTTGGAACACTTCAAAAGGCATGCTTGCTGAGAACAGCAAGAACCCTCCGATACGTCCTGAATATCTGAGGCTGCAGGTAGCGGCTTGATATTCATTTCAACAAACTTTCCAGTTAAATAACATCAATGACTGAGACTCAAAGAACAATAATAATAATAATCTTTTGCTTATTAACATTAAGGGTTTACAAAGAAAAAAACATAAATGACGATACACCACGATACCGTTTGGGGTTTAGATAGAAGCATGTAAAAAGAGAAGGGAGGGGGCTAATTAAACCAAAAGATAGATGGTACCTACCGTACAACGGGGATCTACTGTAGAAGCCTGTGTAACTGAAGTCTTTGATATTGTTAGCAACAGCATTACTACCAGGTAATGGTAAGACATCACGTTTGGAATTGTTAAGATAGTCATCATAGTTGTTTTCTCCATAATCGATTATTGACAAACTGTTTGTGATTATTGATTGACTTTTCAGGCAATGTTGAACAAATAATGCAATATATAGATGTGAGTGTGTAGATATAAATGTATCAACTCCTGTTAAAATTATTTGATTGAGTTTCAAAAATGTGTTCTTTTTTTTTTGTTTTCACGTCCACAGAAACAACAACAACAACAACAATAACAACACTAGTAATAATAACTAAATTATTATTACTACTATTACTAGTTACAATGTACTTTAAGTAATTTTAAATGAATGGATTTGTCAATGAATGAATTATATGAAAAAAAACAAAACTATATGGTTTGTGTAGAGTATGGGAAATTTTTCTCTTGTAAAGCAAGTTATTTTCACTTTATATATATATATATATATAAATGTATATATATATATATATGTATAAGTGTATAATAGATATGTATATATATATGTGTATATAAATATGTGTAGATTTAAAATGAACAAAAAGATAAGGCACTTCCCAGGTTGATTGGCTTTAAACAACAACTCAGCGTCAACTGTAAAAAGTAATGTCAAGATATATATATATATATATATATGTGTGTGTGTGTGTGTGTAGACAGGTATATAGATTGATAGGTATAGAACAACAGACCCTCAATTTAACGATACACACGTGAATGTTCTTTCTGAATTCTGAAATGTCTTTCTCTAAACGTCCTTTATATAAGGATAGGTAAGTGTGTGTGTATCTATGCGTGTAAATATCTGTAGTAGGTGTGTTTATTGACTGTATAGATGTATACGAGTACGTGTGTGTGTATATTAATAACTGCAGGTGTGTATAATTGTTTCATTCAATCGCCCTACCTCACTTTTTACTGGTTATTTATCATATCCTTCTCCCACCCATTCAACTGAACAATCCACCTTTTCCTCCTCCTTCTTCTTTTATTATTAGTATTACTTGGGTGGTGAATTGGCAGTAACGGTAGAGGGTTGGATGCCATGCTTTCTAGCATAGTTACATCCCTTTACAGTCTGAGTTCAAATCCCGCCGAGGTTAACTTTGCCTTTCATCCTTACGGGGTCGATAAAATAAAGTACCAGTAATGTACTGTGTAATTGCTGGCCTTGTGCCTAAAGTAGAAACAATTATTAGTATTACTGAGAG
>OZ024741.1:216884350-217066850 GCA_964016885.1 Eledone cirrhosa | reverse complement strand
TCCACCACTCCCCCACACACCCTTTGAACTCTCTTCCCACACATTTCTCACCTGAGGAAGGGCTTATGCCCGAAACGTCGTTCCCCACCAACACCCCACTCTCCAGAGCGTGAAATTAATAAACATTCGTTGTACTGCCTCTCTGTTTTGTCCCTGTTCAAATTTTCCATTATATATATATATATATATATATATATATATTTATATATATATATATATATATATATATATATATATATATATATTTATATATATATATATATATATATATATATATATATATATATATATATTGTTATACTTTGGAAGGGTCATGTTGCCATATATATTTATAGTTTCAAAATATATGACTAAGCCTTTAGAATATAAATATAACACACACACATACACATACACAAATACACACATACACACATACACACATACACACATATTTATATATATATATATATATATATACAGGGTGTCCCCAAATAATGTATACATACTTTGATTACCTGTACAGGCAATATTTTTTAGAATGCTGTTCAAATGTGTATGTATCTTTTGGGGACACCCTGTATATATATATTTATATATACATATATATATACACGAGAGAGAGAGATAGAGAGAGAGCGAGAGTGAGATAGATAGATAGAGAGAGAGTTGAGAGAGAAAGAAGAGAGAGAGTTGAGAGCAGAGACTGAATAGGGAAGAGGAAATTTGAATTTCTTCCAATACATGAGGTCAAATTAAGTGTTTCTATATTTGGCACAAGGCCAGCAATTATCCCAGTGTATTACTGGTACTTTATTTTATCGAACCCCCGTAAGGATGAAAGGCAAAGTTAACCTCGGCGGGATTTGAACTCAGACCATAAAGGGACATAACTCTTTGCTGTAAAGCATGGCGTCAGACCCTGGTCAAAATAATGGAGGTAGCAATGGCGCGATCATTGTCTACACACACACACACACACACACAAACATATACCTCACATACACACACAATATATACACACTATACAAATAAAAAAAAATCAGTTATAGGTTCCAGCGAGTTTCGAACTCGCGACCTTCTGCGTGTTAAGCAGACGTGATAACCACTACACCATGGAACCATATAGAAATATTCCACAAATAATGCTCTATTATACCCAGATTGTATGTCTAAAATATTTTGTCTTGATTAGATTTATACAGATTCTCTCGACTTAGAAAACCTAGTGTGACAGTAAATAAAGCTGAATGTGTTCATAAAGCTCAGTTTAATTCTAATATATTTAATGTAGTTGTTCAGTCTTAGGCAGAGCATGATTTATAGGGAGGACTGTGGGTGTGAAAGACCTGGGCCTTCTCTTCAAACGGGGCCCCTGCCTCGAACAGGAACCCCCTTCCTTCACACAGAGCTCCTGTTACTTTTTAAGAACAAAGCCCTGATCATAATCATAATTTCATCTTTTAGAGAGAATGTTTTATTTTGTGCTATTTTATCAGAGTTCATTTAGTTTAGCGACACCAGGTGGCGAATGTAGGGTGAGCTGCTGTATATGGTGTATATTGTACGCATGGGTATGAATGTATCTGTTAGAACACGAAAAGTGTGAACCAACAGAATGTTCACTTTTCGTGTTCTAACATATATGCCTAGCTTCTCTAAAAATTTTTCGGGGATAGCCGTGGTGGTGGTGATCGTATGTCATTGGCTAATTTTCAACCAATCAGAGTACCTCTCTCTATATCTCTTCCACTGTTACTTACGCCTGTTTCTCTCTATCTGTTCCGTCTCTATTTATATCTCTTACTCTTTCGCTTTGCACTCCGCCCCTTCAATACCATCTCTCCCCCTCTCTATATATTTGTTACTCTATCGCTGCACGCTCCTCTCCTTCAATATATCAATTACACACGCTTTACACTCCTTTATCCCCAGCGCCCCTATATATACACCCCCCTCTCCCGCATCTATATTTTAATGTACCGTTGCACCGTGAATATATGTGTCTATATATATATATATACATATATATTGTATATACACATTCATGTATGTGTATACACACTCATGTATGTATATACACTGGTTTTATGTGTGTATTGTAAATTTGTACTGTTAAAACACGAAACTAACATTCGATTGACACTTTGATTACCTGTACAGGCAATAGTTATTAGAATGCTGTTGAAGTGTGTATATATTTTTGGGGGACATCCTGTATATACACACATTATATATAATACAATAAACAGATAAATACACACATATATATATGAGCTTATTTAATTATAAATATTGTGAATTTTTAACTCAGTTCAATTATATATATAAATGGCTTCTACAGGACTAGAACTGTTTCATTCGAAAGAAATCATCATAATATTGAGAGGGGGGACTAGATAAAATATTTCAAATCAAATGTGTATAAGTTATAAGTTAAAATGTATAAATAGAGACGATAGTGGAGGTATATCTGTTTAGTGGAACAGTAGACGATAGAATTAAATACAGACGAGAATCTCCCTTTAATGAAACAGCAGACGATAGAATTAAGGCAATTTAAATTTTAAGCATTTGCATTTTTGCCTTTCACGGGGTCGATAAAATAAAGTACCAGTAATACACTGTCACTAGACGACTTTCAAATTGAATTGTTGGTTCCATTTCTTTAGTATTTTCAATTGTAGTTATCTACTTAAAAAGCGTTACACGGTTAGAGACATAATTCGTAAGTTATATCTTCCCTATTAAACCATGGCATTATTTCGCCTACAATAGAACAAAAATGAAATGTTCTTTAAAGAAACAGGAATATAACTTTATAAAAAAAAAAGTTGCATCCGCTTCTTTTATCATTGATAATTTTTTCGTTTTAATATTAATTGTTTTTTGTAGTTGTTTATATTAAAAATCTTACTGTAATATTTACTTAAACGAAGGCAGACATCTAAACTTATAGATTAATCTTGAGCGAAGGACTAGATAAATCTCTCTCCCTCTCTCTCTCTCTCTCTCTATATATATATATATATATATATATATATATAAACGAAGAATGATAACATTTCAAGCAAAGAGTTTAATTAGGTAATGACTTACAAATTTGTTTCAGTATATAGACAAAGCCTGAAGCGCTAGTTAATAATATTACAAAATATATTAATATTATATTAAATATATACTGAAACCAATCAGTTTAGCAGAAAGTTTCCAGACAAGAAACACGCATATTTTGCTATCCTCAAACACGTTTACACATGGCATGAAATATAACTAATCCGAGATGGCTAGGTTTCATCTTCTAACTGGATATACGAAATCCATTATGTCTTGACAACAACATGAGGTAACATTATGTTATTCACAGACACACTTTGTACACTGTTCCATATCAGAATGTATTTCCTTCGTCACATTCACAAACAGTATTGAAAATATGTTCTTCGGCAAATAAAAATGTTTTGTTCATAATATTTCAACTAGCGATTGCTCTACTCCACGCACGACCACCATAAATTAATGACCAGCTCAACACAAGTATTGGTAGAGCGTCAGACACCATGCTTTGCAGTATTGTTATGGTCCTTTGCATTCTAAGATCAAATCCTGCCGAGGTTAACTTCGACTTTCATACTTACTAATTCGATAAAATAAAGTACCAGTAATGGACTGCCGTAATGGATTTGTGCCGAAAAATAGAAACACTATTAATGTGCAATAAGAGCAAAATATAACGACATTGCTCAATTATTTTATCTAATGTTGTAATAACACAAGGAAATGTTGTTTGTGTATTTTTTTTTATATTTGCTCATAGGCTTTTACAATTTCGCTCAGCCAACAACTATTAAAAAGTGAGTTGCTTAAGATAACAATTTAATCACAAATTGTTGCTATCTTTTAATACACTCCAACAAGTCATCAAATTATGTACAATAAAAACAAATCTTATTAATTTGCTCAGGGAATATAAAGAAAATGTATATACACTGATAATTGCAATTGTATGTAAATATTTTGTTTTTGTATTGTATATTTTATGTTTTCTATTATGTATAATATATTGATTTAATATTGATTGTTTTTTGTAGTTGTTTATATTAAAAGTCTGAAAATATTTTTATACATCTTACACTAATATTTATAAGATAATTTATAATAACAATTACATAATCTAATTACATTACAACGATAATTTATTATTAATATATATCCTGTTTAACTAGAGTTATTACAAGCGTTGCCTTAAAAAAATATTAAACTAGACATGAAAAATGCGCAAGCTCAAAAGTGCCACAGAATGTTATAATAAACCTTCAAAAGTGTGGGACTAGAGTTGTTGCTAAAAAATATTGTAATCATTATATATCGTACATTCTGTGGCATCCTTTATAAAAATAGCTTAAACCAACGAAGCCTTTATTTTTACGCTATTTCACTTAGTTAATTCTTAGAGTGTAACATATAAAAATAAATACATCTATGTTTAATGTAATAACAGCTATAAATAATTACGTAATATTATTATCATATACTCATAGTAACAAAATAATTGTGTTGAAACTTAATATGATGCTTATATGAACGATCAAATCTATAATGATAATTTCTTAAATATACTAATAGTAAACTAATTTAGTTATCTATTGTTACATTTTCATAGAACTATAATATTAACAATCGTATTGCATTATCAAATTTTTATCACTACAAACTTTCATATTGGAATTACCTTAAGCCACTTATTATTACTTCGCTTTCGTACTTTTACAGCTGTAGATATTGCGCTGTATCTTATATCTAATATCAATATCTCGTGGTAATTTGCATGAAGTGTAAAATAGGTTTATTAATAACTTTAATATGAAATGTATTATACAGGGCTGCGGAGTCGGCCAAAAATTGACTGGCTCCAACTCAGGATCCGATACTCCATTATTTCCTAAATTTCAGCTCCGCAGCTCTGTTATTATATTAATTAATTTATTTTATAGTTGTAAATCATATTTTTATATGTTACACTCTAAGAATTAACTAAGTGAAATAGCGTAAAAATAAAGGCTTCGTTGGTTTAAGCTATTTTTATAAAGGATGCCACAGAATGTACGATATATAATGATTACAATATTTTTTAGCAACAACTCTAGTCCCACACTTTTGAAGGTTTATTATAACATTCTGTGGCACTTTTGAGCTTGCGCATTTTTCATGTCTAGTATATATATGTGTAGCTATTGTTTATCAATTATAGTGCTTAATGTGTATATATATTTGCGTGTGTATGTGTGGTTATAGTGCTTGATGTGTGTATATATATTTATGTGTGTATGTAGGGTTATATGCTAGTGTGTGTATGACTATGTATGTGTATGTGTGTCTGTGAGTCAGAGTGTGTGAGTGTGTGTGTGTGAGTGTGTGTGTGTGAGTGTGTGTGAGTATGTATATGTAAGTGGGTGAGTGAGTGTGTCTGTGTGTGTGAGTGTGTGTGTGTGAATGTGTGAGTGTTTGTGTATGACTATGTATGTGCATGTGTGTCTGTGAGTCAGAGTGTGTGTGTGTGTGAGTGTGTCTGTGTGTGTGAGTGTGCGTGTGTGTGAATGTGTGTGAGTATGTATGTGTATGTGTGTGATTGAGTGTGTCTGTGTGTGTGTGAGTGTGTGAATGTGTGAGGGTCTGAGTGTGTGTGAGTGTGTATGAGTGTGTTTGTGTGTGTGTGTGTGTGTGTGTGTGTGTGTGTGTGTGTGTGTACACAATGAATATTCTTTTGCTACCTCCATTATTTGACCTGGCCCTTTATGGTCTGAGTTCAAATCCCACCGAAGTTAACTTTGCCTTTCATCCTCACGGAGTCGATAAAATAAAGTACCAGTAATACACTGATATAATTGCTGGCCTTGTGCCCAAAGTAGGAACAATTCTTTGACCCCATGACCTTTTAGTGGATTGATGGGTTTGAAGAAATTTAAATCTTTTCTTCTATTAAGTGTCTGCTATGTATTGAGTACCTCACTTACTGTGGTTACTCCGAATTGAACTCAGGATGTACACGCACGGACACACACACACACACACACACACACACACACACACACACACACACACACACACACACACACACACACACACACACACACACACACACACACACACATATGTATATATGTGTGTGTGTGATGTGTGTGGAAATAAGAGGGGAAGGAAAGCAATAATTATTAACATATGTGCGTGTGTATGTACGTGCGCCTATGTTTATGTGTGTGTGCGTGCGTGCAGCGTTCTACAGAAAGTTTAAAACTATTAACATGTGTGAGTGTGTGCGTATGTGTAAGTGCACGGGTGCGTGTGTAAGTTTGCGTGTGCGTGCGCGTTTCCATGCGTGTATGTGTGTGTACGTGCGGCGTTCCACAATCGCCACGCAGTTTATCTGTCTGTGTGCCTGTCTGTCAGTCTAACATACACAGAGTTGTGAAAGGAGTAAATAGGGACCTTTCTTTACATTGCCGAACATCTTTTATATTTATTATTGTGTCATTTTTTGACAATTGCTCGAAATGAATACTGATAATAAAAGCAATTCGACTTTATCAAACAGCGAACTACAGCGGCGACGGCGTGCAGCCAGCAATGAAGAAAAACGGACCGAACAGCGCAATCGGAACGCCGAACTTCAGAGGCGAAGGCGTGCCGCCATGAATGAAGAGGAGCTGGCTGAACAACGCCAACGAAACACTGGAGCCAAGCAGCGACGGCGTGCTGCGATGGTTGAAGACGAACTGGCTGAGCATCATCAGCAGATGGCCGGAATTCAGCAGCAACGGCGTGCTGCGATGGATGAAGAGGAGCTGGCTGAACAGCACCAGCGCAATACAGAAGTCCAGAGAATGTATCGCCAAAGTGCTCCTCATTCCAGTAAAGAGGCTAGAAGGCGAACGGATGATATTAAAAATGGATCATGGCAACCGTGTCATTTTCAGATTGATGGACGAGCAGAGTGTCCACATTGTGGAGTATTGCTTTGGAGGCACGAACTGACGTGGACCACAATGTGCTGTCATAAAGGAGCAGTTCAACTAGAACCCTTGCGAATGCCGGATGATGAGGAGTCACCGGAGTTTAAAATACTAAGTATGTGGGGTGATCAAGGAGACCGAGGTAGATTACTGCGCAAATATTCGCGGCAAATTAACAATTCATTAGCTTTAGCATCGCAGAGAGTTAGTGAGATGTTTGAGAGTGGAGCATGGCAACCGAATGTAGTCATTCAAGGCCGTTTGTATCATTGTATCGGTAATTTAGAAGTTACCCTAGGAGAGAGGCCTCGATTCGCTCAAATTTACGTTAACGATCCAGATTATAGTGAATCGGAGGAGGATATCAGGATCGGTTGGATGAAGTTGCCGGGAAATATAACTGAACTTGAACGGCAAAGGTTAAGTGATTTGATCCGTGATTTGCAATCATGGCTTAGACAGTGTAATCCTTATGTTATGGATTTCATGTTGGTGGCTGAACAGCAAAATGTTCAGCAGCAAACATTGGTGATTAAGGCTGATGCAGTGCCAAATCGGAAAGCGCCTTGCATGAAAAATGGCCAATGCAATAAGCACTTTCCGAAATCTTTTGTCACGAACACTTCCTGGAACGATGGGGATGCTCATCCTTCATACAGAAGACGGTCGCCTGCAGATGGCGGTTTGGTCGAAAATGTAAACGGTCGACAGGTTACAAATCAATGGGTTGTGTCATACAATCCATATTTGATTATGAAATATTGTTGTCATATTAATGTGGAAATTTGTAGCCCAGTGAAAGCTTGCAAATATCTATTCAAATATGTCTACAAAGGTCATGATCGGGCAATGATCAATGTCAGGAATGAAGAGGCGAACCAAGGAGATGAAGTTGGCAGGTTCCAGGATGTTCGCTCGATTAGACCTAGCGAAGCTTGCTGGAGATTGTTCGATTTTGATCTCAATGAACGCAAACCCAGCGTTCAGAAACTGACGGTTCACTTAGAGAATAGATAAATGGTCTGTTTTCAGGACACTAGAAGAGGTGTCGAAAGAATTGCTAACGCACCACCCCCTAAGACGGAATTGACTGAGTGGTTCAAGCATAATAGGGAACATGCTTTTAACCCGGATCAAAGGCAACTCTACTGCGATTTCCCTTCGCACTATACGTGGGATAAGAAGGGAAAGAAATGGAATGATAGAAAACAAAAGTTGAGATTCATGACTATTGGACGGGTTTGTAGTGTCCATCCCCCATCTGGTGATGTGTTTTATCTCCGAATTCTGTTGCATAATGATTTATCGAGAGGTAAACAAAACTTTGCTGATTTGAAAACAATCAATGGCGTGGAATATGAAACATACCAGGCTGTGCGTCAGCATCTGGGACTCCTTCATGATGACGCTGAATGGAATAACGCCATGGAAGCCACAGGAACAACACAGATGCCAGCTCAAATAAGGCAGTTGTTTGTCACGATTCTAGGATTCTGCAATCCTGCCGATCCAAGTGAGTTATTTGAACGCCATTGGGGAATTATGGCTGATGATTTTAGGCATCATCTTCAGGTCGATGATGAACATTTGATGAAAGCTATTATTTTGCTCAATATTGAGCAACTGCTTGAAGTTCATTTCAAATGTTTAAGAGATTTCAATTTGCCAATTCCCGATGAAGAAATGCGGCAACGTGTCTTAACATTGAACATGAGATTGCAGCTTAGACGGTTGCCACTCGATCGGAGGGAACTATTCCAGTTTGATCCACTGGACCAGCAACGTATTGTGGATGAAAGTATGCCAATGTTGACCCAATCTCAGAGAGAATTGGTCGATGGCGTTCTCCACTCGATTTCCACTAATGAGCAACTTTGTGCTTTCATAGATGCTCCAGGAGGCACCGGAAAGACATTCTGTTTCAATACTATGTTATCGGCAGTCAGAGCTCAGAGGAAGATTGCTCTCCCTGTGGCCACCAGTGGGATCGCTGCCACTTTGCTGAGTGGTGGAAGGACCTTCCACTCATGCTTCAAGGCTCCATTGGCTCCGGATGAGTTGAGTGTCTGTAACATTACAGGACAAAGTGAACTCACGGGCCTTATACGCAATCCGTCTCTGATTATTTGGGACGAGGCTCCAATGGCATTGGACAGAACTTTGAGAGATATCTGCGGTAGTGACCTGCCATTCGGTGGTAAGACTATCGTTCTTGGTGGCGATTTCAGACAGGTGCTACCAATTGTTAGGAATGCTCAAAGAGCGCAAATTGTCAATGCATGTCTGAAAAAGTCCCCGTTGTGGCGCCATTTCAGAGTTTTGCGATTACACGATAATATACGACTTCGTATGTTCAGGCAAAACGAAGAGGCTGAGACATACGGCCGATGGTTGATGCAGTTGGGAAACGATGAATTGCCACACGTTGGTGATAATCAGACTGTAAGAATCCCAGACCATTTGGTCATGCCACTGGACCGCCAAGCATTGATTGACTGGGTGTTCCCTAATTTGAATGCTTTTTGGCAGAATATCTCCTGGATATCGGAACGCGTTATTCTAACTCATACGAATGCAACGGTCGATGAATTAAATTCACAAGTAGCCAGAATGTTTCCTGGAGAGGAATGGTTGATTGAGAGTGCGGATGCAATGGAGCCTAATCAGCAGAACAATATGGATGTTCCTACTGAGTATCTGAATTCACTTCAAATACCCGGATTTCCCCCCACATATTTTGAGGTTGAAAAAGAGTATGACGATTATATTGCTTAGAAATATCAATCATAAAATGAGTCTTTGCAATGGTACCAGATTGATTGTTGAGAGATTGATTAACGGAAGAGTTTTAGAAGCTAAACTCCCAGGCAGAGAGGAATCGGTTCTCATTCCGAGGATCATGTTCAGACCAAGTGAAGATCTGCTGCCATTCATTTGGCAAAGGAGACAGTTTCCCGTCAATTTGGCCTTCTCCATGACTGTCAACAAGACACAAGGACAGACTTTCAAGCGAGTCGGTGTCTACTTGAATGATCCAGCATTCAGCCATGGGCAACTGTATGTTGCTGCATCTCGAGTGTGCGATCCTGATGGTATAAAATTTGCAATTGATACCACTAACAGAGGAACAACCCTGAATATTGTCTATAATGAAGCTTTACCCTTTCTGATTGTCCATTTCCCATGAAAAGGTTACAATTCCCACTCAAGCTTAGTTTTTCAATGACTATAAACAAATCTCAAGGCCAATCTCTTAAAGTTGTTGGTTTGGATCTTCGAACCCATTGCTTTTCACATGGTCAGTTTTACGTTGGCTGTTCTCGAGTTGGTAATCCTGACAACCTATTTATTTATGCTCCTGACGGGAAAACCAAAAATGTTGTGTATAAATCTACTCTTCAATAATCCAAAAGACAATGAGTGCTCCCACCCAACATTCACCACTTTTTATAACGATTTGCTCATCCATCAGTTCCCCCCTGTTATGTCCAATCTGTATTGTTATTCCAACCTATGTACACAATAGTGTCTATTATTCACTTCACTTCTCTATTTCATGATGCTCTTTTACTGTTGTCAAAAAAATTTATACCTAGACTGGATTTCTGTTGTTACATGGTATAACGGATGACACCGAGCTCACATATTAATTATTTCGCTGGAATAGTGCCTAAGGTTTTCATGTTTACATAAAGTACGTTTTTCTTCTATGTATTCAAATTTACTTTGTTTAGTTTAATGAGCTACATCGAAAGCTACTTGAACCGTCCAAAGGACGGGTAGTTTAGCTAGTATATATATATATATATATATATATATATATATATATATATATATATATACACACATACACATGAATATACACATACACATGTATATACACATACATATGTATATACACATATATGTATATTATATATATTTATATATATTACATATATTTAAATATCAGCCTCGAGATAACACATCTACGATGGATGATTTGCATATCATTGAGTGCTTAAAATTTATTGCATCATCGTTTACTAACCGGAACCACTAGTTTTGCCCATTGCTAAACAACATAACACACACACAGCTACACACACACACATACACACACACATATATATATATATATATACAGGGTGTCCCCAAATAATGTATACATACTTTGATTACCTGTACAGGCAATATTTTTTAGAATGCTGTTCAAATGTGTATGTATCTTTTGGGGACACCCTGTATATATATATTTATATATACATATATATATATACACGAGAGAGAGAGATAGAGAGAGAGCGAGAGTGAGATAGATAGATAGAGAGAGAGTTGAGAGAGAAAGAAGAGAGAGAGTTGAGAGCAGAGACTGAATAGGGAAGAGAAAATTTGAATTTCTTCCAATACATGAGGTCAAATTAATTGTTTCTACATTTGGCACAAGGCCAGCAATTATCCCAGTGTATTACTGGTGCTTTATTTTATCGAACCCCCGTAAGGATGAAAGGCAAAGTTAACCTCGGCGGGATTTGAACTCAGACCATAAAGGGACATAACTCTTTGCTGTAAAGCATGGCGTCAGACCCTGGTCAAAATAATGGAGGTAGCAATAGCGTGATTGTCTACACACACAAACACATACACACACAATATATATATATATACACACTATACAAATAAAAAAAAAAAACAGTTATAGGTTCCAGCGAGTTTCGAACTCGCGACCTTCTGCGTGTTAAGCAGACGTGATAACCACTACACCATGGAACCATATAGAAATATTCCACAAATAATGTTCTATTATACCCAGATTGTATGTCTAAAATATTTTGTCTTGATTAGATTTATACAGATTCTCTCGACTTAGAAAACCTAGTGTGACAGTAAATAAAGCTGAATGTGTTCATAAAGCTCAGTTTAATTCTAATATATTTAATGTAGTTGTTCAGTCTTAGGTAGAGCATGATTTATGGGGAGGACTGTGGGTGTGAAAGACCTGGGCCTTCTCTTCAAACAGGGCCCCTGCCTCGAACAGGAACACCCCTCCTTCACACAGAGCTCCTGTTACTTTTTAAGAACAAAAGCCCTGATCATAATCATAATTTCATCTTTTAGAGAGAATGTTTTATTTTGTGCTATTTTATCAGAGTTCATTTAGTTTAGCGACACCAGGTGGCGAATGTAGGGTGAGCTGCTGTATATGGTGTATATTGTACGCATGGGTATGAATGTATATATATATGTGTAGCTATTGTTTATCAATTATAGTGCTTAATGTGTATATATATTTGCGTGTGTATGTGTGGTTATAGTGCTTGATGTTTGTATATATATTTATGTGTGTATGTAGGGTTATATGCTAGTGTGTGTATGACTATGTATGTGTATGTGTGTCTGTGAGTCAGAGTGTGTGAGTGTGTGTGTGAGTGTGTGTGAGTGTGTGTGAGTGTGTATATGTAAGTGGGTGAGTGAATGTATGTGTATGTGTGTGTGAGTGTGAGTGTATGAATGTGTGAGTGTGTGAGTATGTATGTGTAAGTGTGTGAGTGAGTGTGTCTGTGTGTGTGAGTGTGAGTGTGTGAGTGTGTGTGAGTGTGTCTGTGTGTGTGTGTGTGTGAGTGTGAATGTGCGAGTGTGTGTGAGTGTGTATGAGTGTGTGTGTGTGTGTGTGTGTGTGTGTACACAATGAATATTCTTTTGCTACCTCCATTATTTGACCTGGCCCTTTACGGACTGAGTTCAAATCCCGCCGAGGTTAACTTTGCCTTTCATCCTTACGGAGTCGAGAAAATAAAGTACCAGTAATACACTGATATAATTGCTGGCCTTGTGCCCAAAGTAGGAACAATTCTTTGACCCATGACCTTTTAGTGGATTGATGGGTTTGAAGAAATTCAAATCTTTTCTTCTATTAAGTGTCTGCTATGTATTGAGTACCTCACTTACTGTGGTTACTCCGAATTGAACCCAGGATGTACTCGCACACACACAGACACACACACACACACACACACACACACACACACACACACACACACACACACACACACACACACACACACGCACGCGCGCACACACACACGCACACACACACACACACACACACACACACACACACACACACACACACACACACACACACACACACACACACATATATATATATGTATGTATGTGTGAGTGTGTTAAACGCTGACTAAACCCCGACTGCCACGGGCCTCACAAGGACTAAATCTGGTCCTGCCCCGATGTCGGTCACATTTACACAGATATCCCTACAAATGTGTTCTATTTTGTGTAAAAGTGTCCGGCCTACTGTTGTGTTCTATCCTACTCGAAAAAAAACGTGTCTTTCAATCTATAAAAACAACACGAAGAAATGAAAGATGGAAATAAAAATATAAAAAAAAAAAAAATTAGATACTAACAGATGCTCCAGTAGGATCCGAACTCAGGATCAAAACATATTGTATTATCTCATACAAAATTGTTTGGATTACACTCATACACATACGTTATACACCATATACAGCAGCTTCCCTACTTTCGCCACCTGGTGTCACTAAAGTAAAAGAACACTGATGACTTTGCACAAAACAACATCAATTACATTTTGAAAAACATACACTCCAAAAGATAAAATTACGGTTATGAGCAGGGTTCCGTTCTTAAAGGTAGCTGGAGCTCTGTTTGAAGTGGAGTACTGCTCGAAGAAGGGGACTTGTTAGCAGAGAAGTCCCCGGGTTTTAGAAACCACAGTCCTCCAGCTAAATCCTGCATTGCCAAAGGCCAACAACAACATAAAATATATTAGAATTAAACTGAGCTTTATAAACATATTCAGGTTTATTTACTGTCTCACTAGGTTTTCTAAGTCGAGAGAATCTGTATAAATAGTCACGAATAAATATTTTAGACAGAAAATAGGTATAATAGAAAGTTATTTATCGTTTGGTCTACATGTGGTTCCATGGTGTAGTGGTTATCACGTCTGCTTCACACGCAGAAGGTCGCGAGTTCGAAACTCGCTGGAACCTTTGGGTTTTTTTTCTTTTTTTAAATTCGTGTAGTGTCGTGTTCCTCCGTTTATCTAGACGATGATTTCCATTGCTGTATGGAAGGGGGCTGACCTGTGTTATACAACATGATGGAAGGGGGCTGACCTGTGTTATACAACACAACCAACCTTAGAAGATAGGTGACTCTTCATATCATAGTATTTAGATCGTTATTCAACTGTTTCTACATTTATTCATCTTTAGCTAAATTGAAACAAATGTAAAAGTTTGATAAGGCAATACGTGTTGCGCAGTATTCATGTGGTTCCATGGTGTAGTGGTTATCACATCTGCTTAACACGCAGAAGGTCGTGAGTTCGAAACTCGCTGGAACCTAAATCATTTTTTAAATAACTTTAGAAATATTTTTATTTTCATCCTTAATTTTTTTTCTTTTATTTGAAGAAATTCAAATCTTTTGTTCTATTAAGTCTCTGCTATGTATTGAGTACGTTACTTACTGTGGTTACTCCCAATTGAACCCAGGATGCACACACACACACACACACACACACACACACACACACACACGTATATATATATATATATATATATATATATATATATATATATATATATATGTGTGTGTGTGTGTTAGAGGCTGACTAAACCCCAACTGCCACGGGCCTCACAAGGTCTAAATCTGGTATGCCACTATGTTGGTCACGTTTACACAGATATCCCTACAAATCTGTTCTATTTTGTGTAAAAGTGTCCTAAATTTACTCATCTTTCGCAGTAACCATGTGGTTTCATGGTGTAGTGGTTATCACATCTGCTTAACACGCAGAAGGTGGTGAGTTCGAAACTCGCTCTAACGTAATTATGTAGTTAAATACTTTTAGAAACATATTTATTTTCATCCTTAAATTTTTATTTTATTTTAGATGTTACTGTTGATTATATAATTATTGAAAAGCCAGGTACATAGAATAGGTTTGCTCATCCCTGATCTGTGTTGGTCTTGCTTCCCTAAGGCAGATCAATTGGAGATAGTTGGTTCTGACAGGACCCTGTGGAATGGTTGTTTGATGACTCTGCTCCCATGACCTTCCTAAAAATTTATACTGGTACATTATCTTTTCTAGACGGAGGGTGACTTTAAGACACAAAATACGTTAAATTGAAACAAATGTCAATATGTTTGATAAAGGAATTGCTTTGACGAAATAAGCGGGTAGTTCCATGGTGTAGTGGTTATCACATCTGCTGAACAGGCAGAATGTCGTCAGTTCGAAACTCGCTGGAACCTATTTTTGTAACTAAATATTTTTTAGGAACTTTTTATATTTGCATCTTTAATTTATTCTGTTATTTCAGATGCGGTGGATTGGCAGTATCGGTAGAGGATCGAACGCTATGCTTTTAAGCATAGAGTTACGGCCCTTTATGATCTGAGTTCAAATCCCGCCGAGGTTAACTTTGCTTTTCATCCTGATGGAGTCGATAAAATAAAGTACCAGTCACGGACTGGGATCGATTTAATCGACTTCCTCCTCTCCCTCAATTGCTGGCTTTGTGGCTATTTAAGAAACCATTATTTCAGATGCTATTGCTGATGTTTTTTTTATTTATTGAAAGACAATATTTACAGAATATGTTTGAAAATGAAATTCTTCTGATAACTTTCATTACTCTTTTTTATGTTTAAGTGTAGAACACATTTGTAGACAGGTGTGTAAATGTATCTGATCTAAAGTTAAACAACAACATTAAATATTTCACAACATAATGTCAGTTTACTAGACACATTAAACTACTTGTACTGGCACATTATCTTTTTCAGACTGAGAGCTTCTGTATAAATATAAGTCGAGGATAAAGAGGGGTCCCTGTTCGGAGAGGTTTTACCCCACAGTCCTCCCGATAAAACCTGCCCTGCTAAGAGCTGAACAACTATATTTAATATCTTGGAGCTGAACATATTCAGGTTTATAAACTATCACACTAGATTTTCTAAGTCGAGAACATCTGTATGAATCGAAGTCAAGACTAAATATTTTAGATATACAAAATATGTATAATAGAAAGTTATTCATCATGTCGGCTACATGTGGTTCCATGGTGTAGTGGTTATCACGGCTGCTTCACACGCAGAAGGTCGCGAGTTCGAAACTCGCTGGAGCCTTTATCTTTTGTTTTCAGTTATATATTTTTAATTCGTGTAGTGCCGTGTTAGTTAGAGGCTCAGGTATTTCTTCCGCTTAGCAAGACGCTGATTTCAATACCCAGTGCTGTATATATTACCTATGATGGAAGTTGACTGACCTGTGTTATACAAATCTACCAACCTAACAAGCTAAAGACAGGTAACCGTCATATCATGGTATTTATATCGTTAATCAACTGTTTCTAAATTTACTCATGTTTAGCTAAATTGAAACAAATGTAAAAGTGTTGATAAGGCAATACGTGTGACAGAATAATCATGTGGTTTCATGGTGTAGTGTTTATCACGTCTGCTTAACACGTAGAAGGTCGTGCGTTTGAAACTCGCTGGAACCTATTTTTGTATCTAAATATTTTTAGAAACATATTTATTTTACCCTTATTTTTTTCCCTTTATTTCAGATGTTACAGCTGATTATACCATTATTGAAAAGCCAGTTATATAGATTAGGTTTGAATATGAAATTCATCAGATATTATGTTCAAGTATAGAACACATTTGTATGCTGGTGTTTAAATGTGTCTGTTAAACAACAATATTAAATATGTCACAACAAAATGTTAGTTTTCTAAACACATTCACCTATTTATACTGGCACATTATGTTTTTTAGACTGAGGGCGTCTTTATTAATGTAAGTTTAGAATATAGAGGTGTTCCTGTTCGGAGAAGTTTTAGCCCGCACATTCCTCCCGATAAATCCTGCCCTGCTAAGAGCTGAATAACTATATTTAATATCTTGGAGCTGAACATATTCAGGTTTATAAATTATCACACTAGATTTTCTAAGTCGAGAACATCTGTATGAATCGAAGTCAAGACTAAATATTTTAGATATACAAAATATGTATAATAGAAAGTTATTCATCATACTGTCTACATGTGGTTCCATGGTGTAGTGGTTATCACGTCTGCTTCACACGCAAAAGGTCGCGAGTTCGAAACTCGCTGGAACCTTTATCTTTTGTTTTCAGTTATATTTTTTTAATTCGTGTAGTATCGTGTTAGTTAGGGGCTCAGGTATTTCTTCTGTTAATCTAGACTAGGATTTCAATATCCAGTGCTGTATATATAACCTATGATGGAAGGGGCTGACCTGTCTTATACAACATTACCAACCTAACAAGCTAAAGACAGGTAACCCGTCATATCATAGTATTTATATCGTTAATCAACTGTTTCTAAATTTACAAATTTTTAGCTAAATTGAAACAAATGTAAAAGTGTTTCATAAAGCAATAGGTGTGCTGCAACACTCTTGTGGTTCCATGGTGCAGTGGTTATCACATCTGCTTAACACGCAGAAGGTCGTGAGTTGGAAACTCGCTGGAATCTATTTTTGTATCTAAATATTTTCTAAAACATTTTTATTTTCATCCTAAAACTTTTTATTTTATTTTAGATGTTACAGCTGATTATATAATCATTGAAAAGCCAGGTATATAGAATAGGTTTGAATATGAAATTCATCAGGTGTTATGTTCAAGTATAGAACACATTTGTAGGCAGGTGTGTAAATGTGTCTGACCTAAAGTTAAACAATAACATTAAATATGTCACAACAAATTGTCAGTTTTCTAAACATATTCACCTATTTATACTCGCACATTATGTTTTTTAGACTATATAAGTCGAGATATTAAATATAAGTCGTGAATAAAGGTGGGTCCCTGCTCGGAGAGGTTTCAGCCCCCACAGTCCTCCCGATAAATCCTGTCCTGCCTAGAGCTTATCAACTATATTTAATATCTTAGAACTGAACTGATTTTATAAACATTAGGTTCATTCACTGTCACACTGGATTATCTAAGTCGAGAGAATCTGTATAAATCTAAGTCAAGACTAAATATTTTTGGCATACAAAATATGTATAATAGAAAATTTTACAACAAAATGTCAGCTTTTTAAACGCATTCACCAAATTTTGTTTTCTAATAATAATTGTTTCTACTTTAGGAACAAGGCCAGCAATTACCCAGTGCATTACTGGTACTTTATTTTATCGACCCCGTAAGGATGAAAGGCAAAGTCAACCTCGGCGGGATTTGAACTCAGATCGTAAAGGGACGTAACTATGCTGGAATGCATGGCGACCGACCCTCTACCGATACTGCCAATCCACCGCCCTTGTACTAGTTATACGTCCTTGTACTATTATATTAATAATAATACGTTTATTTTCAATATAGAAATAATAAAAAAGAAGGGGAATCAAAATGAAAGAAAGAATAACGAAACATAGAAAAAAATATAGAAAAAAAGGAGGAAAGAAAGAAGAAAAAGATCGGGAAGGGGAAGGGATGGCATGAGCTCTGGTGTCGCAGAAGAGAGAGAGGAGGGGTGGGTGGGTGAAGGGGGGGGGAGGTGATTGTGCTTTGGGCCTAGTGCCTTCTGCTTGATAACCAGATATGATAACCCCCACTACATCATTGAACCACACATATTACTTTATCACATACTTTTACAATTGTTTCAACGTATTGAAACGTGGCGATTTACTACTTATATAGAATCATTAGAACATCTGACTGATAAAATGACAAGTCAGTCAATCATATTGGTGGCCTCCCCACAGCCCCGGTGGACAGAATGGAGACGGCGCTTCCCCGGAGGACGGCAAGGGAGACTCGCTGGAAAAGTCATTCCAGCTCGCGAGGCTCACACCTGCGGCTGGCCAGCTCAGCGCCTATGGTGGTGAGTAGGGAGGTAGCCCTAGGACCGAGGACACCAGAAGTCTCCACCGCCAAGGTTGCGGCTGGAGAAAGTGTCGGTGCAAGTGGCATCCCAGACGAGGGGTTTGCCACCGCGGAACGGGAAGATGGTCATGCCATCTGACCTTTTGCCGTCCCCTCGGTCCAGCCTCACCGGCTCGATCTGGGAAGGGAAGCCTGCATCGCCCAAGCCATGCTTTACGACCTCGTTGAGAGCAGCATGGCATGGAAGGCGTCCGGCACTGTGACGAAAGGAATGCGGGTCAATTCAGTGAAAGATGTGTAAATGTAGACAGTTGTTTAACTATCTAACTTTTTTTATACCATCAGTTACCTATCTTTAACTTCTAAGTCTCGTATTGTTTTATCACGCAGGTCAGCACCATTCCAGCAAACCTATCATCAAATGTTTTCTAGTACTTAAACAAACTCGAAATTTATGTCTTTACAAAGATATTTTATCTAAATTAGCCATATATTTTCAACAGTAATATTTTGCTAAAATATTTGAAGATAAAAATCCAAACACCAAAAATAAATTTATACAAAATATCCCCTTGAAATTCAAACACATGGTTGTCAGCTTGTAAAGCAGACATAATAAATGATACACTATGGAATGTCGTCAAATAATTGTGTATTATACATATCTTGTGTGTCAAATTTGCCGAAATATTTGAAGATAAAAGTCAGAACGCCTAAAATAAATTCACCTGAAATATTTCTTTGAATTTCGAACTCACGCTTGTAAAGCAGACGTGATAAGCGATACAATATGGAATGGTGGACGTACGTTTGGTCAAATAATTGTGTGTTAAACGTAGCTTGTGTGTCAAATCTCTTTATTCTCAACTTATATTTATGAACAAGATCTCGTTCTAAAAAACAATGTACCAGTATAAATAGTTGAATGTGTTTAGAGAGCTGACATTTTGTTGTGACATATGTAATGTTGTTGTTTAATTTTAGATCAGACACATTTACACACCTCGTTACACATGAATTTAACACCTGATAGATTTCATTTTCAAGCCAATTTTATATTTACTTTCAATAACTAAAAATCACCAGATTTGGTACGAATACCGAATTGAAGGTATTCGTACCAATCCTTACCTCACGAATATGTACTATGTATATATATACATACATGCACACATATATATACGTGCGTATGGATTTACCGAACATTTATTATAATGCTCGGTTTGTTACGCACATATATATATGTGTGCATGTATGTATATATATACATACTACTGTACATCTGTATACATATATGTATGTACGTATACATACTTATATTTAAGTAACAGCCGTACTAAGAGTGAGAAATGAAATTTCGTTTCATTTTTTCCATTTATCGTTTTCGGTGCGCCCGGCCGATTAACTTACTCGATATGCAAATTAGGCTGCTCAGCCGTTAATATGCATAGGGAAAGTATATACTTTCAGACGTTCAATCATCTGGCAGGAAGGTATACGGTGCTGACGATAGCTAATAAGCTTGAACATCGTTCCTTTGTCAGTGTTGAACAAAAGGGCAACGATGGTTGCTAAACACTGTACGGCTTAATTCGGGATGTTTGTTTACAAACAAACCGAGCATTATAATAATTGTTCGGTAAATCCATACGTACATATATATATGTGTGCATGTATGTATATATATATACATACTACTGTACGTCTGTATACATATATGTACATACTTATATTTAAGTATCAGCCGTACTAAGAGTGAGAAATGAAATTTCGTTTCATTTTTTTCCATATATATATATATATATATATATAGGAGTAAGTAAGACCCCGACGGCTGAGCTCAAGCCGTTTCGACGGCTAATTCTGTACAGAATTAGCCGTCGAAACGGCTTGAGCTCAGCCGTCGGGGTCTTACTTACTCCTATTACCCACTCTACTACTCTAAGTATTGAGTACTTTGGTGCGTTATGGTCCACCTGGTTCCTTACCACTTTTCCCTCGCTATATATATATATATATATATATATATATATATATATATGTGTGTGTGTGTGTTAGGTAATTCCGAAGGAAAAGCATATATATTATTTTTCTTACCCTTCTTTTCTTATGTACATTTCCCGTTATTTTTCCAGCCTTCCAATTTTTTACAGATTTTAAATCTCATTTCATATTGTTTATCTATAACATCTCTGTCTGATAACCGATCCAGTCGTATATTAATATTGTCTGGGATCCAGAAACCTTTGGTAATGGAGTAGTTCTATTTTGTGTTGTTTACTTTCTAATTAAATATATATATATGAAAATATGGTTTGAAATTAGTTAAATAAATAAATCAAAGGATCAAAAGAATTACAATGTTTATTACTGTAGCGAGTTATATTAAATTCTGTGTAAATATAATACTTTCGCCATTTGTCACTCTGTGGTACGAACGGTGTAGAACTTACTTCAGCGAGGTGGAATGGTTCATGTAGCGAGTATCGTTGGCTGTTTTCTGTGAAAATCCTCTCCACCATGGGACACAGCCAAAAAAATCTATCATCCGGCCAACGCTGTAGACTTTGTTATCGTGGGTTGGCATGGCTGATGCAGCTGGTGTCGTTGGCTATTTTCTGTGGCATTATTTTCCCCATCCTGTCCATCTTGGGGCACAACTAAAAATCTACCATCAGGCCAACGTTGTGGAGTTTGACATCATAGGGTAACATGGTTGATACAGCGGGTGTCGCTGGCTATTCACTGCAGCGTCGACGTCACCATTTTGTCAAACGAAGCGCGAAACTCAGATACAGCACCCAGCCGATGGTATAGAGCTTGTCCTGTGAGATAGAATTACTGATACACTGGGTATCGCCGGTAGCTCCCTGCGGCACACATTCACCATCTTGTCCACCGCGTGACGCGGCTCAGGTATACCATCCTGCCGAGGCTGTAGTGGGTTTCCTCTTATGCAGTTCTATATTTCTTTTCTTTTTTCTCTCATTATTTGAATTATAATGGCGGAGGATTGGCAGTATCGGTAGATGGTCGGACGCCATGCTTTGACGCATAGAGTTAAGGCCCTTGCCATTCTGAGTTCAAATCCAGCCGAGGTTAACTTTGCCTTTCATCCTTACGGGGTTGATAAAATAAAGTACCAGTAATGCACTTACCCAGAGTATTACTGGTACTTTATTTTATCGACCCCGTAAGGATGAAAGGCAAAGTTAACCTCGGCGGGATTTGAACTCAGATCATAAAGGGACGTAACTCTATGCTTCAAAGCATGGTTTCCGACTCTCTACCGATACTGCCAATCCACCGCCCTGTTGATATTAATAATGTCGTAATGCCCACTGCCAAGCTGGTTTTTATATTAACGTTCGTATTGATGGTAATATTTTCCTGTCAGCTGGAGGAGCGTATCTAGGTACATGTCTTACATATTCCCCCACCCCCGGGATTTATTGATAACAGACATGGAATTTCGCTGCGATGCCGTCAAACACGGTGACGTAATGCCTCTCTGAAGCACTGGTGAGGGTGCCGCACAAATACGTGTCGTTTGCTAACTCTGCAATTACGCTGTGTTTCACAAGAAGGCTGACCACAAGGGCATCGTCGTAGCCAGCGACGTCCCCGTCGCATGCAGCGTCTCTGGCGTGTATAACGTCTTCAGGTGTGTAACGTCTCTGGGATATGTAACGTCTCTGGCGTGTATAACGTCTTCAGGTGTGTAACGTCTCTGGGATATGTAACGTCTCTGGAATATGTAACGTCTCTGGAGTGTATAACGTCTTCAGGTGTGCAACGTCTCTGGGATATGTAACGTCTCTGGAGTGTATAAAGTTCAATTTCGTGATTTTTGGTCTTTAAATGTGGTTGGGGTGGGGATTGTAGATAATGTTGGATTGTCTGGTATAGAGGGTGATGTTGCTGTTGTTGTTGTTATTGACGGTGTTCTTGTTATTGTTGTTGTTATTGACGGTGTTCTTGTTATTGTTGTTGTTGTTACAGATGGTGTTGTTGTTGTTGTTGCAGATGGTGTTGGTTTTATTGTTGTTGTTATTGTTGTTGTTGTTGTAGATGGACTTGTTGGTGTTATTGTTGTTGTTGGTGTTATTGTTGTTGTTGTTGTAGATGGTGTTGTTGTTGTTGTTATTGGCGTTGTAGTTGGTGTTGTTGTTGTTGTTGTTGCGGTAGGTTTTGTTGTTGATGTTGTTGTTGGAGTTGTGGTTGGAATTGTAGGTGTTGTTGGTGGTGATGGTGATGTTGTTGATGTTGGAGTTATTGTTGGTTTTATGACGGGGCTGGTGGTGATGGTGGTTGTGACGGCTGCGGTGGTGGTGTCTCTGCTGCAACTGGTGTAGGTGGCGGTGGTGGTGGTGATGGTGGTTGTGACGGCTGCGGTGGTGGTGTCTCTGCTGCAACTGGTGTAGGTGGCGGTGGTGGTGGTGATGGTGGTTGTGACGGCTGCGGTGGTGGTGTCTCTGCTGCAACTGGTGTAGGTGGCGGTGGTGGTGGTGATGGTGGTTGTGATGGCTGCGGTGGTGGTGTCTCTGCTGCAACTGGTGTAGGTGGCGGTGGTGGTGGTGATGGTGGTTGTGATGGCTGCGGTGGTGGTGTCTCTGCTGCAACTGGTGTAGGTGGCGGTGGTGATGGTGGTTGTGACGGCTGCGGTGGTGGTGTCTCTGCTACAACTGGTGTAGGTGGCGGTGGTGGTGGTGGTTGTGATGGCCGTGGTGGTGGTGTCTCTGCTGCAACTGGTGTAGGTGGCGGTGGTGATGGTGGTTGTGACGGCTGCGGTGGTGGTGTCTCTGCTACAACTGGTGTAGGTGGCGGTGGTGATGGTGGTTGTGACAGCTGTGGTGGTGGTGTCTCTGCTGCAACTGGTGTAGGTGGCGGTGGTGGTGGTGGTGGTGGTGGTGATGGTGGTCGTGACGTTTGTGGCGGCGGTGGTGGTGGTGATGGTGGTCGTGATGGCCGTGGTGGTGGTGTCTCTGCTGCAACTGGTGTAGGTGGCGGTGGTGGTGGTGATGGTGGTTGTGATGGCTGCGGTGGTGGTGTCTCTGCTGCAACTGGTGTAGGTGGCGGTGGTGGTGGTGGTGGTGGTGGTGATGGTGGTCGTGACGTTTGTGGCGGCGGTGGTGGTGGTGATGGTGGTCGTGATGGCTGCGGTGGTGGTGTCTCTGCTGCAACTGGTGTAGGTGGCGGTGGCGGTGGTGATGGTGGTTGTGATGGCTGCGGTGGTGGTGTCTCTGCTGCAACTGGTGTAGGTGGCGGTGGTGGTGGTGGTTGTGATGGCCGTGGTGGTGGTGTCTCTGCTGCAACTGGTGTAGGTGGCGGTGGTGGTGGTGATGGTGGTTGTGATGGCTGCGGTGGTGGTGTCTCTGCTGCAATGGTGTAGGTGGCGGTGGTGGTGGTGGTTGTGATGGCCGTGGTGGTGGTGTCTCTGCTGCAACTGGTGTAGGTGGCGGTGGTGGTGGTGGTTGTGATGGCTGCGGTGGTGGTGTCTCTGCTGCAACTGGTGTAGGTGGCGGTGGTGGTGGTGGTTGTGATGGCCGTGGTGGTGGTGTCTCTGCTGCAACTGGTGTAGGTGGAGGTGGTGATGGTGATGGTGGTTGTGACGGCTGCGGTGGTGGTGTCTCTGCTGCAACTGGTGTAGGTGGAGGTGGTGATGGTGGTTGTGATGGCTGCGGTGGTGGTGTCTCTGCTGCAACTGGTGTAGGTGGCGGTGGCGGTGGTGATGGTGATTGTGACGGCTGTGGTGGTGGTGTCTCTGCTGCAACTGGTGTAGGTGGCGCTGGTGATGGTGGTTGTGACAGCTGCGGTGGTGGTGTCTCTGCTGCAACTGGTGTAGGTTGCGGTGGTGATGGTGGTTGTGATGGCTGCGGTGGTGGTGTCTCTGCTGCAACTGGTGTAGGTGGCGGTGGTGATGGTGGTTGTGATGGCTGCGGTGGTGGTGTCTCTGCTGCAACTGGTGTAGGTGGCGCTGGTGATGGTGGTTGTGACAGCTGCGGTGGTGGTGTCTCTGCTGCAACTGGTGTAGGTGGCGGTGGTGATGGTGGTTGTGATGGCTGCGGTGGTGGTGTCTCTGCTGCAACTGGTGTAGGTGGCGCTGGTGATGGTGGTTGTGACAGCTGCGGTGGTGGTGTCTCTGCTGCAACTGGTGTAGGTGGCGGTGGTGATGGTGGTTGTGATGGCTGCGGTGGTGGTGTCTCTGCTGCAACTGGTGTAGGTGGCGGTGGTGGTGGTGATGGTGGTTGTGGTGGCTGCGGTGGTGGTGTCTCTGCTGCAACTGGTGTAGGTGGCGGTGGCGGTGGTGGTGGTGGTGGTGTCTCTGCTGCAACTGGTGTAGGTGGCGGTGGTGGTGGGGGTGGTGTCTCTGCTGCAACTGGTGTAGGTGGCGGTAGTGGTGGTGGTTGTGACGGTTGTGGTGTCTCTGCTGCAACTGGTGTAGGTGGCGGTGGCGGTGGTGGTGGTGGTGGTGTGTCTGCTGCAACTGGTGTAGGTGGCGGTAGCGGTGGTGGTGGTGTCTCTGTTGCAACTTGTGTAGGTGTAGGTGGCGGTGGTGGCGGTGGTGTCTCTGCTGCAACTTGTGTAGGTGGCGGCGGCGGTGGTGCTGGTGGTAGTGGTGGTGGTGGTGGTGTCTCTGCTGCAACTGGTGTAGGCGGTAGCGGTGGTGGTGGTGATGGTGTCTCTGCTGCAACTGGTGTAGGCAGCGTGGTGGTGGTGGTGGTGCCTGTGTCGGCGTTTGAGGAGGTGGTGGTGCCTGTGTCGGCGTTTGAGGAGGTGGTTAAGGACTTGGTTGTGATGCTGGTGTTGGATTTGTGGGATCTGATTGGTCAGATGGGGAACTCTGTTCGTCAATGTTACATTTACAGTGGCTTTCTGGACAGTTCCCAGCGTGACAGTTCAGGTAACACCACTCTATCATGCCGGGAATTATGACATAGGATGGTTTCACCTGGCAGGGAATGTTACAGGAGCAATGGGAGTATGGGCAGTAACCACGTATACAATTTACTGCGCACCAGTAATTAATCCCGGGCACGTGGTTATAATTGTAGATACCATAGCAACCAATGTGATGATAATAATAAGGATAATAATAATAGGGCAAAGGTTGTTGCATGTTCGAGGGTTGTTGATTTCTTCTGACGGGGCTTTGTGTCCCTTCAAAGGGTTCGAATTTGTTGTTGTTGGTGTTGGTGTTGTAGTTGGTGTTGTTGTTGGTGTTGTTGTTGGTGTTGTAGTTGGTGTTGTAGTTGGTGTTGTTGTTGGTGTTGTTGTTGGTGTTGTAGTTGGTGTTGTTGTTGGTGTTGTTGTTGGTGTTGTAGTCGGTGTTGTAGTTGGTGTTGTAGTTGGTGTTGTAGTTGGTGTTGTTGTTGGTGTTGTAGTTGGTGTTGTAGTTGGTGTTGTTGTTGGTGTTGTAGTTGGTGTTGTTGTTGGTGTTGTTGTTGGTGTTGTAGTCGGTGTTGTAGTTGGTGTTGTAGTTGGTGTTGTAGTTGGTGTTGTTGTTGGTGTTGTAGTTGGTGTTGTTGTTGGTGTTGTTGTTGGTGTTGTAGTTGGTGTTGTAGTTGGTGTTGTTGTTGGTGTTGTAGTTGGTGTTGTAGTTGGTGTTGTTGTTGGTGTTGTAGTTGGTGTTGTTGTTGGTGTTGTTGTTGGTGTTGTAGTTGGTGTTGTTGTTGGTGTTGTTGTTGGTGTTGTAGTCGGTGTTGTAGTTGGTGTTGTAGTTGGTGTTGTAGTTGGTGTTGTTGTTGGTGTTGTAGTTGGTGTTGTTGTTGGTGTTGTTGTTGGTGTTGTAGTTGGTGTTGTAGTTGGTGTTGTTGTTGGTGTTGTAGTTGGTGTTGTAGTTGGTGTTGTTGTTGGTGTTGTAGTTGGTGTTGTTGTTGGTGTTGTTGTTGGTGTTGTAGTCGGTGTTGTAGTTGGTGTTGTAGTTGGTGTTGTAGTTGGTGTTGTTGTTGGTGTTGTAGTTGGTGTTGTTGTTGGTGTTGTTGTTGGTGTTGTAGTTGGTGTTGTAGTTGGTGTTGTAGTTGGTGTTGTAGTTGGTGTTGTTGTTGGTGTTGTAGTTGGTGTTGTTGTTGGTGTTGTTGTTGGTGTTGTAGTTGGTGTTGTAGTCGGTGTTGTAGTTGGTGTTGTAGTTGGTGTTGTTGTTGGTGTTGTAGTTGGTGTTGTTGTTGGTGTTGTTGTTGGTGTTGTAGTTGGTGTTGTTGTTGGTGTTGTTGTTGGTGTTGTAGTCGGTGTTGTAGTTGGTGTTGTAGTTGGTGTTGTAGTTGGTGTTGTTGTTGGTGTTGTAGTTGGTGTTGTTGTTGGTGTTGTTGTTGGTGTTGTAGTTGGTGTTGTAGTTGGTGTTGTAGTTGGTGTTGTAGTTGGTGTTGTTGTTGGTGTTGTTGTTGGTGTTGTAGTTGGTGTTGTTGTTGGTGTTGTAGTTGGTGTTGTTGTTGGTGTTGTTGTTGGTGTTGTAGTCGGTGTTGTAGTTGGTGTTGTAGTTGGTGTTGGTGTTGTTGTTGGTGTTGTAGTTGGTGTTGTTGTTGGTGTTGTAGTTGGTGTTGTTGTTGGTGTTGTAGTTGGTGTTGTTGTTGGTGTTGTAGTTGGTGTTGTTGTTGGTGTTGTAGTTGGTGTTGTTGTTGGTGTTGTTGTTGGTGTTGTTGTTGGTGTTGGTGTTGTTGTTGGTGTTGTTGTTGGTGTTGTTGTAGGTGTTGTTGTTGGTGTTGTAGTTGGTGTTGTTGTTGGTGTTGTTGTTGGTGTTGTTGTTGGCGTTGTTGTTGGTGTTGTTGTTGGTGTTGTAGTTGGTGTTGTTGTTGGTGTTGTTGTTGGTGTTGTTGTTGGTGTTGTAGTTGGTGTTGTTGTTGGTGCTGTAGTTGGTGTTGTTGTTGGTGTTGTAGTTGGTGTTGTTGTTGGTGTTGTAGTTGGTGTTGTAGTTGGTGTTGTTGTTGGTGCTGTAGTTGGTGTTGTAGTTGGTGTTGTAGTTGGTGTTGTTGTTGGTGTTGTAGTTGGTGTTGTAGTTGGTGTTGTTGTAGTTGGTGTTGTTGTTGGTGTTGTTGTTGGTGTTGTAGTCGGTGTTGTAGTTGGTGTTGTAGTTGGTGTTGTAGTTGGTGTTGTTGTTGGTGTTGTAGTTGGTGTTGTTGTTGGTGTTGTTGTTGGTGTTGTAGTTGGTGTTGTAGTTGGTGTTGTTGTTGTTGTTGGTGTTGTAGTTGGTGTTGTAGTTGGTGTTGTTGTTGGTGTTGTAGTTGGTGTTGTTGTTGGTGTTGTAGTTGGTGTTGTTGTTGGTGTTGTTGTTGGTGTTGTTGTAGGTGTTGTTGTTGGTGTTGTAGTTGGTGTTGTTGTTGGTGTTGTTGTTGGTGTTGGTGTTGTTGTTGGCGTTGTTGTTGGTGTTGTAGTTGGTGTTGTTGTTGGTGTTGTAGTTGGTGTTGTTGTTGGTGTTGTAGTTGGTGTTGTTGTTGGTGTTGTTGGTGATGTAGTTGGTGTTGTTGGTGATGTAGTTGGTGTTGTTGTTGGTGTTGTTGTTGGTGTTGTTGTTGGTGTTGTTGTTGGTGTTGTTGGTGTTGTAGTTGGTGTTGTTGTTGGTGTTGTTGTTGGTGTTGTTGTAGGTGTTGTTGTTGGTGTTGTAGTTGGTGTTGTTGTTGGTGTTGTTGGTGTTGGTGTTGTTGTTGGCGTTGTTGTTGGTGTTGTAGTCGGTGTTGTTGCTGGTGTTGTAGTTGGTGTTGTTGTTGGTGTTGTTGTTGGTGTTGTTGTTGGTGTTGTAGTTGGTGTTGTAGTTGGTGTTGTTGTTGGTGTTGTTGGTGATGTTGTTGGTGTTGTTGTTGGTGTTGTTGTTGGTGTTGTAGTTGGTGTTGTTGTTGGTGTTGTAGTTGGTGTTGTTGTTGGTGTTGTTGTTGGTGTTGTAGTTGGTGTTGTTGTTGGTGTTGTAGTTGGTGTTGTTGTTGGTGTTGTTGGTGTTGTAGTTGGTGTTGTAGTTGGTGTTGTTGTTGGTGTTGTTGGTGTTGTAGTTGGTGTTGTTGTTGGTGTTGTTGTTGGTGTTGTTGTTGGTGTTGTTGTTGGTGTTGTAGTTGGTGTTGTTGTTGGTGTTGTTGGTGTTGTTGTTGGTGTGGTGGTTGGTGTTGTTGTAGGTGTTGTTGTTGGTGTTGTTGTTGGTGTTGTTGTTGGTGTCGTAGTTGGTGTTGTTGTTGGTGTTGTTGTTGGTGTTGTTGTTGGTGTCGTAGTTGGTGTTGTTGTTGGTGTTGTTGTTAGTGTTGTTGGTGTTGTTGTTGGTGTTGTATTTGGTGTTGTTGTTGGTGTTGTAGTTGGTGTTGTTGTTGGTGTTGTAGTTGGTGTTGTTGTTGGTGTTGTTGTTGGTGTTGTAGTTGGTGTTGTAGTTGGTGTTGTTGTTGGTGTTGTAGCTGGTGTTGTTGTTGGTGTTGTAGTTGGTGTTGTTGTTGGTGTTGTTGTTGGTGTTGTAGTTGGTGTTGTAGTTGGTGTTGTTGTTGGTGTGGTGGTTGGTGTTGTTGTAGGTGTTGTAGTTGATGTGGGGGTTGGTGTTGTTGTTGGTGTTGTTGTTGGTGTTGTAGTTGGTGTTGTAGTTGGTGTTGTTGTTGGTGTTGTTGTTGGTGTTGTAGTTGGTGTTGTTGTTGGTGTTGTTGTTGGTGTTGTAGTTGGTGTTGTTGTTGGTGTTGTTGTTGGTGTTGTAGTTGGTGTTGTTGTTGGTGTTGTTGGTGTTGTAGTTGGTGTTGTTGTTGGTGTTGTTGTTGGTGTTGTTGTTGGTGTTGTTGTTGGTGTTGTTGTTGGTGTTGTAGTTGGTGTTGTTGGTGGTGTTGTTGTTGGTGTTGTTGTAGTTGGTGTTGTAGTTGGTGTTGTTGTTGGTGTGGTGGTTGGTGTTGTTGTAGGTGTTGTTGTTGGTGTTGTTGGTGTTGTTGTTGGTGTTGTTGTTGGTGTTGTTGTTGGTGTTGTTGTTGGTGCTGTTGTTGGTGTTGTTGTTGGTGTTGTAGTTGGTGTTGTAGTTGGTGTTGTAGTTGGTGTTGTTGTTGGTGTGGTGGTTGGTGTTGTTGTAGGTGTTGTTGTTGGTGTTGTTGGTGTTGTTGTTGGTGTCGTAGTTGGTGTTGTTGTTGGTGTTGTTGTTGGTGTTGTTGGTGTTGTTGTTGGTGTTGTAGTTGGTGTTGTTGTTGGTGTTGTTGTTGGTGTTGTAGTTGGTGTTGTAGTTGGTGTTGCTGTTGGTGTTGTTGTTGGTGTTGTTGTCGGTGTTGTTGTTGGTGTTGTTGTTGGTGTGGTAGTTGGTGTTGTTGTTGGTGTTGTTGTTGGTGTTGTTGTTGGTGTTGTTGTTGGTGTTGTTGTTGGTGTTTTTGTTGGTGTTGTAGTTGGTGTTGTAGTTGGTGTTGTAGTAGGTGTTGTAGTTGGTGTTGTTGGTGTTGTTGTTGGTGTTGTTGTTGGTGTTGTTGTTGGTGTTGTTGTTGGTGCTGTTGTTGGTGTTGTTGTTGGTGTTGTAGTTGGTGTTGTAGTTGGTATTGTAGTTGGTGTTGTTGTTGGTGTTGTTGTTGGTGTTGTAGTTGGTGTTGTAGTTGGTGTTGTTGTTGGTGTTGTTGTTGGTGTTGTCGTCGGTGTTGTTGCTGGTGTTGTAGTTGGTGTTGTTGTTCGTGTTGTTGTTGGTGTAGTTGTTGGTGTTGTAGTTGGTGTTGTTGTTGGTGTTGTTGTTGGTGTTGTTGTTGGTGTTGTTGTTGTTGTTGGTGTTGTTGTTGGTGTTGTTGTTGGTGTTGTTGTTGGTGTTGTAGTTGGTGTTGTTGTTGGTGTTGTTGGTGTTGTAGTTGGTGTTGTTGTTGGTGTTGTTGTTGCTGGTGTTGTTGGTGTTGTTGTTGGTGTTGTAGTTGGTGTTGTTGTTGGTGTTGTTGGTGTTGTAGTTGGTGTTGTAGTTGGTGTTGTTGTTGGTGTTGTTGGTGTTGTAGTTAGTGTTGTTGTTGGTGTTGTTGTTGGTGTTGTAGTTGGTGTTGTTGTTGGTGTTGTTGTTGGTGTTGTAGTTGGTGTTGTTGTTGGTGTTGTTGGTGTTGTAGTTGGTGTTGTTGTTGGTGTGGTGGTTGGTGTTGTTGTAGGTGTTGTTGTTGGTGTTGTTGTAGGTGTTGTTGTTGGTGTTGTTGTTGGTGTTGTAGTTGGTGTTGTTGTTGGTGTTGTTGTTGGTGTCGTAGTTGGTGTTGTTGTTGGTGTTGTTGTTGGTGTTGTTGGTGTTGTTGTTGGTGTTGTAGTTGGTGTTGTAGTTGGTGTTGTTGTTGGTGTTGTAGTTGGTGTTGTTGTTGGTGTGGTAGTTGGTGTTGTTGTTGGTGTTGTTGGTGTTGTTGTTGGTGTTGTTGTTGGTGTTGTTGTTGGTGTTGTAGTTGGTGTTGTAGTTGGTGTTGTTGTTGGTGTTGTTGTTGGTGTTGTTGTTGGTGTTGTTGTTGGTGTTGTTGTTGGTGTTGTTGTTGGTGTTGTTGTTGGTGTTGTAGTTGGTGTTGTTGTTGGTGTTGTTGTTGGTGTTGTAGTTGGTGTTGTTGTTGGTGTTGTTGTTGGTGTTGTTGTTGGTGTTGTTGTTGGTGTTGTTGTTGGTGTTGTTGTTGGTGTTGTAGTCGGTGTTGTTGCTGGTGTTGTAGTTGCTGTTGTTGTTGGTGTTGTAGTTGGTGTTGTTGTTGGTGTTGTTGTTGGTGTTGTTGTTGGTGTTGTAGTTGCTGTTGTTGTTGGTGTTGTTGTTGGTGTAGTTGTTGGTGTTGTAGTTGGTGTTGTTGTTGGTGTTGTTGTTGGTGTTGTAGTTGGTGTTGTAGTTGGTGTTGTTGTTGGTGTTGTTGTTGGTGTTGTAGTTGGTGTTGTAGTTGGTGTTGTTGTTGGTGTTGTTGTTGGTGTTGTAGTTGGTGTTGTAGTTGGTGTTGTAGTTGGTGTTGTTGTTGGTGTTGTTGTTGGTGTTGTTGTTGGTGTTGTTGTTGGTGTTGTTGTTGGTGTTGTTGTTGGCGTTGTTGTTGGCGTTGTAGTTGGTGTTGTAGTTGGTGTTGTTGTTGGTGTTGTTGTTGGTGTTGTTGTTGGTGTTGTTGGTGTTGTTGGTGTGGTAGGTGTTGTTGGTGTTGTTGGTGTTGTTGGTGTGGCAGGTGTTGTTGGTGTTGTTGGTGTGGTAGGTGTTGTTGGTGTTATTGGTGTGGTAGGTGTTGTTGGTGTGGTAGGTGTTGTTGGTGTGGTAGGTGTGGTAGGCGTTGTTTGTGTTGTTGGTGTTGTTGGTGTGGTAGGTGTTGTTGGTGTTGTTGGTGTGGTAGGTGTTGTTGGTGTGGTAGGTGTTGTTGGTGTTGTTGGTGTTGTTTGTGGGCCCGCTGTGGTTTCCCCTATATCGGAGCAGCTCGCACAATGAGTTTCCGGACAGAATCCCAACCCACAATTGAGGACACACCAATCTTGCATTCCAGGTATTTCTGAATAGTCATCCTTTACGGTACAGCCTGATGGTTGAGGTGATGCTGGTGATGGTGGTGGTGTCGCTGCTGGAGCCGGTGTAGGTGGTGGTGGTGGTGGTGCTTGTGTCGGCGTTTGAGCTGGTGGTTGAGGACTTGGTTGTGATGCTGGTGCTGGATTTGTGGGATCTGATTGGTCAGATGGGGTACTCTGTTCGTCAATGTTACATTTACAGTGGCTTTCTGGACAGTTCCCAGCGTGACAGTTCAGGTAACACCACTCTATCATGCCGGGAATTATGACATAGGATGGTTTCACCTGGCAGGGAATGTTACAGGAGCAATGGGAGTATGGGCAGTAACCACGTATACAATTTACTGCGCACCAGTAATTAATCCCGGGCACGTGGTTATAATTGTAGATACCATAGCAACCAATGTGATGATAATAATAAGGATAATAATAATAGGGTAAAGGTTGTTGCATGTTCGAGGGTTGTTGATTTCTTCTGACGGGGCTTTGTATCCCTTCAAAGGGTTCCAATTCGTTTAATATCTCTGTCTTGGCGAGGTCAATACAACCGACATATTCTTTAGGGATGACATTAGGAGAAAATTCAGCTGTAGAAGATCAAAATAACCGAAAGCGTTAATATTATTATTATTACTTATTCAAATTTAATTTGAAAAGGAAAATCAGGGTAGAAAGGGAAATGCTCTCTTCCCAGCATTTTGTTGAAAGATGGGTGAGAGAGGCAAGAATGGCCCGAGTGAATGGGCTTACTCTGAGTATGTGTCTGTAAATTAAAGGTGGAAAACTGGGAGAGGGCACTTGCCCTGGTGGTCAGGGTCACTGTGGCTTTTTAATGGGCTTTCTCCACCAATGTCCCTCGGAAGTCTTCCCCCTATTGGGGAATTTTTTCATTGTTCTATTATTACATCCTCTGTTTCTTGTTTTTTTTACACGCAGAAATTCCCATTTGTACCGCCCTGTATTGTCCTGTACTGTCCTTAATGTCTACTTTATGTAAACCCTTGTGGTTAATAAAGAAATCATTATTATTATTACTTATTATGAAATTGTTATTATTAATGTTATTATTATCATTATTATTATTTTGTTATTGTTACTTATATTGTTTACACGTTGTATATGTAAACCCCCACTATCCCTGTATTTTGTATTGTCCCCTATATGTCGACCCTTGTGGTCAATAAATGAAACTATTATTATTATTATTATTATTATTATTATTATTATTTTTATTATTAGGGGCGGTGGTTTGGCAGTATCGGTTGAGGGTCGGACGCCATGCTTTGCAGTACAGAGTTACGGCCCTTTGTGATCTGAGTTCAAATCCCGCCGAGGTTAACTTTGCCTTTCATCCTTACGGGGTCGATAAAATAAAGTACCAGTAATGCACTGGGATAATTGCTGGCCTTGTGCCAAAAGTAGAAACAATTATTATTATTATTGGCAGTATCGGTAGAGGGTTGGACGCCATGCTTTCTAGCATAGTTACGTCCCTTTACGGTCTGAGTTCAAATCCCGTCGAGGTTAACTTTACCTTTCATCCTTATGAAGTCGATAAAATAAAGTACCAGTAATGTACTTGGTAATTGCTGGCCTTGTGCCAAAAGTAGAAACAATTATTATTATTATTATTACAGTTGCATTTATCTTGCTTTATGTTCATACGAGTTATCACCAAGTCACAACCAGTGACCTCAAGAGACAACAAGGTCCGCCATGTTCAAGAAAGAACATACATACTCACACATGCATCTTTAGTGTTTAGACTTGTGATGTACTTATATTGACAGAATCTTCCTTAGTATATGGGCAGTTCCCATTAGTACTATCTTTTGTATTTCTCCTATACGCGGGTTTCCTGGGATTTGCGATAAGTAATCATTAGACCCCTTAGGTATCATTCCCAGAGCGCCTACAACCACTGGTATTGTTTTAGTTCTCAATTTCCACATTTTTCCAATTTCTATCTCCAGGTCCTTATACTTGCTCAATTTTTCAAATGTTTTTATAGATACATTCTTGTCTGTTGGAACGGACATATCAATTAGCAGGCATACCCTCTTTTTAAAGTCCTCTTTTATTATTATTATTATTATTATTACAGTTGCATTTATCTTGCTTTATGTTCATACGAGTTATCACCAAGTCACAACCAGTGACCTCAAGAGACAACAAGGTCCGCCATGTTCAAGAAAGAACATACATATTCACACATGCATCTTTAGTGTTTAGACTTGTGATGTACTTATATTGACAGAATCTTCCTTAGTATATGGGCAGTTCCCATTAGTACTATCTTTTGTATTTCTCCTATACGCGGGTTTCCTGGGATTTGCGATATGTAATCATTAGACCCCTTAGGTATCATTCCCAGAGCGCCTACAACCACTGGTATTGTTTTAGTTCTCAATTTCCACATTTTTCCAATTTCTATCTCCAGGTCCTTATACTTGCTCAATTTTTCAAATGTTTTTATAGATACATTCTTGTCTATTGGAACAGACATATCAATTAGCAGGCATACCCTCTTTTGAAAGTCTTTCAATATTATATCAGGTCTGTTTGCATCTATTTTTCGGTCTGTTTGGATGCTAAAGTTCCACAAGATTGAGATGTGATCTTTTTCAAGTATGGGAGGTGGTTGATGCTCCCACCAATTCTTTTGATAGGGCAGGTCAAAATGCTTACACATTATCCAATGTATGTATTGTGCAGCTCTGTCATGCCTGTTTAGGTATTCGGTTGGAGCTATAGGACTGCACATTGAAATTATATGGTCAATGGTCTCTGGTTGTTTTTTGCATACACGGCATAATGGGCTGCACCCATTTTTTATTATGTTGGCTTGGTAATTTTTTGTTGGCAGACACTGATCTTGTGCCGATATAATCAGTCCTTCAGTCTCCGATTTCAGTCCAGAGGATGCCAACCACTGATGGGTTAAAGTTTTGTCAACATCAGGATTGTTAGCTCGCTCTGGGTATTTTCCACACAGAGGCTTTTCTTGCCATTTCTTAGCCAGTTTCTGTAGCAGTTCTTTCTTTGCAGTTACTTTTACCTGCTTTGCTTTTTCTGTGTTTTCCATTTCAGCAGTAAATGGGACTTCTGAAATTTGTAGTCCATTACTGTATCTTTGTGCATCTTTTGTAATGGAATATGATCTTTTGATGCTTTCGTGTTTCAAAACGAGTTTGATCATCCAATCATCTGATTCCCTTAGATATGTAGATAATCCAATTGTTGCAGTTTTCAACGCAATATCTAACTGGATTAACCCACGTCCTCCTTCTTTCCTAGGGAGATATATTCTATCTATATCTGCTTTAGGGTGATGCATTCTGTGCATGGTTAAGAATTTTCGAACTTTTGTATCGAGCCTACGGATCTCTGTGCTTGACCAGTTGATGACATTGTAACTGTAGGTTACTACTGGTATGGCAAGCGTGTTTATGGCTTATTTTTATGGCTTATTATTATTATTATTATTATTATTATTATTATTATTATTATTAATTACTGTTTATTTTAAAAGTTTATTTTTTAGCCTCTGTTATAAATTTTATTTTACACACAACAACAACATCATCCCACTGCATCGTCCTGTACTGTTTTTTAATGTTTCCTTAATGCGAGTCCTATGTGGTTAATAAAGAAATATAATATAAAAGATAGGAGATATATATGGTTACATTATTATGACAACTACCACAACAACTACAACAATACATATATATTGAAATAAGACACTTACATATTTTCAAAATCCATTGCAGAACACAGTGGGAACAATTTATCCGTACTGGCAATTTTGATACTGCTATTAAGAACGATTTGGTTGTAGTAAGATCTGTGTCCTTCACTGGGTTCTGGAGAAAGCATGCCTGCGTTGCTCTCGTACTATTGTCTTTTCTTGGACACACGTTAAGTTTTAAAGTCGAGCGATAAATGTCTTTTACTGGGAAGGAAGCTGTAAATGATTTTGAATGTCTTGAATATACTACCGTTACGTTACGTGTAACAATAGTTTGGTTGGAAAATACCTGAAATAGAAACACAAAGAAATCATTTACAAACAAAACATGGATCTATATTATAATTATTTCTACTTTTGGCACAATGCCAGCAATTATCCCAGTGTATTACTGGTACTTTATTTTATCGACCCCGTAAGGATGAAAGGCAAAGTTAACCTCGGCGGGATTTGAACTCAGACCATAAAGGGCCGTAACTCTTTACTGCAAAGCATAGCGTCCGACCTTTTACCGATACTGCCAATCCACCGCCATGGATCTATATTATAATGGGAGGTATTCCTGTCTGTTTGTGATACAATTTAAGAAAATTGGTCTGAAATGTTTTCATCTATGCCAGACGTCAGCGTTTTCTGCCAGTATTATTATCTATCTGTCTGTTCTTCTCTGCCCCCTTCTCGCTCCCCTCTCTCTCTTATATATATATATATATATATATATATATATATATATATATATATATATTTATATATACTAGATGAGGTACCCGGCTTCGCCCGGGAGAACAGTTAAGAGAAGACGGATGAAAGAGAAAACGACTGTATTGGATGTGTTGTCTGGTATGAGGTGAGACGTAGTGTGTGCGCGCGCGCGCGTGTGTGTGTGTGTGTGTGTGTCAGAGAGACATAAAACAAAAACAATCATAAAACTTCCTTATTAGGCTTGGGGAGTAAACTGCCGATTAAATGGTAGCATTGGCCTTGGATTTTAAATGTGAAATAACCATAGTCAGTATGATCTTTTTCAACTCCAAAGGACGTTATCTGAAACAGCAATATACCACATAACATTGCTTCTGAAGTGTTTAGCTTCGGTTGTACGGACTGTAAGTAGTATATGGATAAAAGCTGGAGGGTTTCAAATAATATCAATTTTTCTTTGTTCTGTAAAATCAAAGAATGTAAAACGAATTTATAAAAGCTTTTGTTAAACCTTTCTATAGATCAAAACGTCTATAGTTTAAGCCGTTTCTTAGACTTTCGTGGGACGTTACTCTCTCTCTCTGAATATCTAACACTTTAATTATATCTCTCTCTGTATAACGGCCTATCTCTCTTTCTGCCTCTCTCTCTGTGTCTCTCTCTTTAGATGTGTGTGCATGTATTTGTGTGTGTGTGTGTATGTGTGTGTGGTTTTCGTGTGATTCAACCAACCGACCAACCAACCAATAAACATCTTTCTTTTATACCACACACACACACACACACACACACACACACACACACACACACACACACAATATATATGTATATATATATATACATATATAAGAGGGCGTCAAAGACAATGACAACGGAGGAAAAACAACGGAAAAACGGACAGCTCCTTTTCAATCAACTTGTGGAAATCTTTATAGTTTTGGTGTATTAAAGACGTGACTAGTCATTCTACCGAACATGAGACGGTAACAGGGAGGCATAGGACGAACTGTACCTTTTGACGAAATACACAAATAATGCTTCCCTCACCTCCAAAAGCTACAAACGAATGTACTTCAACGGAAAAGGAAGAGATATAAGCACAATATGCAAAGTGAAGAAGAGAGAAATATAGAAATAAATAGTTTGGACTGTAGTCCTACAAAGAAAGGATACAGAACGAATGGCGACTCATCTAGCCTCTGAGAACATATGAGGCACTGTCTAAATAGTCTAAATTACAGGAAGAGTAGGTAGAAAGAGAAGAAAGGGAGAGGGAGATAGATAGATAGAGAGAGCTAGAAAGATATATATATATATATATATATATATATATAAAACCAAAGATTAATATGGTTCATTGATTACTCAACAAATACAGTTTTACAATAGATTAGAAGCATTCAACAGCTATGTTTTCCTGGAGTTTTTATTATTCAAAATGTTAACAAATGAAAAATATTCGCATAATCAAAATATATACTTTATTATATGTATTTAAAAGGTACTGTGCTGTTTTTTCAGTACGTCCTCATCAGACAAAATATATGATTTGATATATGACATACCGCTACGGTCTTGATTATTCAATTCCCGTATTGGCAGTGATTTATTTAATCAAATCTCAACGTTTATTTATTTATTTATTTATTTCTTGTTTTTATTTATTTATTGCCTTTCCTCTTCTTTTCTATATCTCTAATTTGCTCTACGTCCTTTTCTTCTTTAAGTTTATCCTATTATTTGTGGTATAAAAACGTTGAGATTTGATGAAATAAATCACTGCCAATACGGGAATTGAATAATCAAGACCGTAGCGGTATGTCATATATCAAATCATATATTTTGTCTGATGAGGACGTACTGAAAAAAAAAACAGCACAGTAGCTTTGAAATATATATAATAAAGTATATACTTTGATTATGCGAATATTTGTCATTTGTTAACATTTTGAATAATATTAAAAACTCCAGGAAAACTTTTCTGTTGAGTCCTTCTAATCTATTATAAAACTGTATTCGTTGAGTAATCAACGAACCATATTAATATTTGGTCATATTTAGCTCCCAGAAGGTTGAGCGCTTCTTCTGCAATAGATTACTAATAAATGATGGAATTCTTCAGGATTTATACATCTCTCAAGGATATACCAATACCATCAAACGAAGAATATATGAGACAACTTATTGGAAAAACCAACTCCTTCATAAGAAGACTGCGGTGGCGTGCTTTCTACTTTGAAAATAAAGAGAATATTGATAAGAAAAACACCAACCATAATTTCGATCATATTTTTAGATCTAGGAAAAATCCTCCTTACAACAAACTCTTGGCTAATTTCGAAAACGAAATTATAAATATATTAAGGAACATTAAATTAAAAAAAACCGCATATAGAGGCCAAGAATACCTCAGGAAAAAATTAATGACATGCAAAAAATAAATAAATTATTAGTGAAATCAGATAAAACGAACAACCTATATGGGATGGAAAGAACAAAATATAACAACTTAATTTTAAAAGAATTGAGGAAAAATTATAAAAAGGCCCCAAGTGAGGATTTATTGGATATTAATAATGATGCATTTAAAATTATCACCAATCTTGGAATAGAGCGGAAGACTGAACCTTTCATACCAAAGCAACCGCGGATAAATTTTAAAGACCATAAAAGAAATTTCGAAGAGGAATTACCAGTTAGACTTATAGCACCTTCTAAATCAGATCTTGGAATAATTAGTAAAAATTTAATAGATAGGATTTTACCAACACTTAAATTGAGGTTACGGCTAAATCTATGGAAATGCACTAGTGAAGTCATAGATTGGTTCAATAATATAAAAAATAAAAATAATTATAAGTTCATTCAAATGGATATAGCGAGTTATTATTCCTCGATAACTCCTGATCTATTAAATAAGGCGCTATCATATGCATATAAGCACACAGACCTATCTATTGATGCGATAAATATTATATTAACAGCAAGGCGAATTTTGATTGATTTTAATAATGATCTTTGGACCAGGGCGAATAGACAGAAGAATTTTGACATTACTATGGGTTCGTCAGATTCGGCGCAAGTTACAGATCTTGTGGGCATTTTAACATGATAAATAGAAAACTGCCGGAGATTACCGGAGGTTTATATAGGGACGACATACTATTTATTGTAGAAAAACATAACAATAGCGAATTAAATAGAGTAAAGAATGTAATTATAGAATTTTTTAAAAATTACGACCTGAAATTAGAACTAGAAAATAATAATAAAATAGTTAATTTGTTAGATGTGACTCTAAATTTGAACTCAGGCCTTTATTATCTTTTCCATAAAGTCAATGAGAACTTAAATTATGTTAGTTTTTATTCTAATCATCCTAAAAGTGTTAAGAATGCAATAGTCAACAGTGTGCAACAACGAATATCTAGGCTGTCTGCTAATAGATCCATATTTAATAGTAAGGCTGTATATTATAATGAAGCGTTACATAAAGCTGGATATAACAATAATATTGGGTATATAAAAAAAATACTAAAAATAAAATTAATTATAATCGCAGTAATCATAATAAAAATGAATATAAAAACAACTTGATGAATAAATCGGGGAAAAAAAATAATAACTAGATCTATAATTTAGTATGCTCCGCCAGCATCTTTAGCTATTAAAACACCTGTAGCACATTTATTTTTTTAAAGCTTTGGATAATGCTTCCCTAGGTCACATAAATATTACTCTATCTTAAATAGACACACAGTTAAACTTTCTTATTCAACAACTATGAATATTGCTCAAAATATAGCAAAAATAAATAATAAAAATCTTAATTTGAACCAACCTATAATTTGCAACAAAATAATAACAATATATTAGTTAATGGGAATAACTTTAAACACGAATAATAGTAGAATATCTTTAAATAACAATGGGAATAGTTTAACGTCTGTAAATAACATTGAGAAGAAATGTAATTCTAGAAAGAGGTCTGAATGTCCTTTACAAAATAATTGCCTTGACAAAAATCTAGTATATAAATGTACCATTAAGACAAATAATAATATATATAACTACATAGGTGCCACCTCATCTAAATTTAAGGATCGTTGGTTTAATCATAGCCACTCTTTCAATAGACCATATGAGAAATTTTCAACTTCACTTTCACAACTAATATGGTCTTTAAAGGACAATAATATTAAATACTCCATCTCTTGGACGAAATTAAAGAATGCTGCTTCCTATCGGAACTCAAATATTTCGCAAATTTGCAATCTTTGTAACCTTGAGATTCTACAGATAATTACAAATTATGATAATTTAATCAACAAAAAAAAATGAATTATTTAGTAGTTGTCACCATAAAATTGGTAAAACTTTCCAGGCAATGTACAAGTTTCGAAAAAATATTGACAGTTAATAATTTAAATATATATATAAGTTTTGCCTTATTGTAGTAATAATTTATTGTTATTTATATGTATTAGAATAATTTCATTAAGAGTATCGTTATTCTATGCTTTGATTAGGACAGTTCAATATTTAACTAGACATCAATTATGATAAATACAATAGATGATTTATGTCTTTCGAAATATCGCTGGACGTGAGAATAGAAATGAGTTACAAATGCTTGTATATGGTGAATGAGTTATCTTCCTTTTCTTTACATTGTCCGTAAAAATTTCTTTGTGACTAGCTTGCTAAAATATATTAAATATGAAATATGTAAATTAATAATATATAGACTATCATTAAAAGGAAACTATATATCAAAATAAGTAAATACAGAAGTAAATATAACCTTTCATTAAATTAATGAAATAAAACTTTTGAGAGTAAATATAACTACAGTTTGATTCTAGGAATTAAATGAAAATTAATGAATAGTAAAGCTTTTATAAAGAGAATCTCTAAATTAAATAAAATAATTCGGAGGCTTATCCGAGATTTCTTGAAGGAATTTGTCCAAAGACTCCTTGAACTTGATGGGGTTTTCTAAAATTTACACACACACACACACACACACACACACACACACACACACACACACACACACACACACACACACACACACACACACACACACACACACACACACACACACACACATATATAATTAGACAATACGTCACACGAATACACCGTTCACTGTACCAGAAGAAGAAGTATTTATTACATACAGTATGTAATAACTACTTCTCCTTCTTGTACAGTGAACGGTGTATTAGTGAAACTTATTGTCTAATTATAATTACTGCATGGATTATCGATTGTGGTTCCTACAGAAGATCATCCGATCACCATAGGAGCAACTTCGAACGGAAATTCATATGTTCAGGCAAAGCCAACTGTATGCTGACTCAGACCTCGATCCTAGTTTCATTCAGAGTCAGGTTCGATCATTAAAGATTGTTGCTCGAGCTGATCGACAGTGAAACATATGTAATATGGAATTAAATATGCATATGATGCAACACTGATTCTTTTTTTCTATTATATATTAATACTATATATATATATATATACACAATGATATTAAATAAATGGAAACTATATTTATAAAACCATATTTATTCTATTATATATATTTCAAGGGTACCAAAACTTTGGTACGCTTTCATCAGATAAAATTTGTTGAATTACCAACAAATTGAATATCCCTTTTGCTTATATATATATATATATATATATATATATATATATATATATATATATATATGTATGTACATGTACATACATATATGTATACAGACGTACAGTAGTATGTATATATATATACATACATGCACACATATATATATGCACGTATCGGTTTACCGAACATTTATTATAATGCATAAGGAAAGTATATACTTTCAGACGTTCAACCATCTGGCAGGAAGGTATACGATGCTGTCGATAGCTAATAAGCTTGAAACTAGTACATTGTTCCTGTGTCAGTGTTGAACAAAAAGGTGACGTGGTTTCCTAAACACTGTACGGCGTAATTCGGGCTGTTTGTTTGTTTACAAACAAACAAACCGAGCATTATAATAAATGTTCGGTAAACCGATACGTGCATATATATATGTGTGCATGTATGTATATATATACATACTACTGTACGTCTGTATACATATATGTATGTACGTATACATACATACATACTTGCATTTAAGTAAGTGCCGGCTAAGAGTGAGAAATGAAATTTCGTTTCATTCTATTCCATTTATATATATATACATATATACATATATACATACATACACACACATATATATATATATATATAGAGGAACGATCGACTTTCGTCAAATCGGACCGACGAAACACTGTTTCCGTTGGTCTTTCCAATTGCTAATACTATCTATCGGTCGCCACTCCTGGTAGAAGGAGCAACGTGAAATAAAGTGTCTTGCTCAAGGACATAACGCATCGCCCTGTCCAGGAATCGAACTCACAACCTTACGATTGCGAATCCAATTCTCTAACCACTGAGCCACACGCCTTTATATATACGTATGTGAAATGTAAACAGAAATAACAGAGCAAACGACACAGTACAATGAAGAAATATGTTAGTTTGATGCTTATTTTCGTGGTGAAAGAGAAATATAATGGTGAGATGGCGAAAGTGAGAAGGGAGAAGTCAGAAGAGAATACTGGAGGAAGGTTGCCCAGGTATTTAACGATATTAACGATTCCTTTTCGATAAAGAAGTAAAGAGGAGTTACCTACCTGACAAAGCTTACCCAGGTCATTTACCATTCTTTTATCCTCAATTCTAGAATCTACTCCAATGCAGAACACCAACAATATAAGATGGAAATATAAATACGGAACATATTGAAAAACTATGTATATTCTTCTTCTCATATTAACGGAAATCCGGAAACTGAATGAATTTTCATTTGCCAAAAGAAAAATAAATAAATAATAATAAAATAATAAATAAATAAATAAATAAACAAATAAATGAAAATAAAATATGTAAAATAATCATAAATTTCTAGAAGAAACTAATTTAAAAATAAATTGTTTCTTAGACATAATTAAAAAAGTTTTACCTAAATTTAGATTAACGATTGTTTTTTTGTGTTTTAAGATTAAGGTATTGTATTTTGCAGTTTCTTAAACACTAGGAAGTTATAGAGCTAAGGTTTGTCTAGTTCACCTGTTAAGAGGAATTTACCTGGAACAACAACAACAATAACAACAAAAGCAACAACAACAGCAGCAGCATATATAGAAATGACAGAATTAGCAGCAGCGGGAGCAGCAGCAGCAGCAGCAGCAGCAGCAATAACAACAACAACAACAACAACAACAACAACAACAACAACAACAACAACAACAACAACAACAACAACAACATATATAGAAATGACACCATTAGCAGCAGCAACGACAACAACAACAGCAGCAGCAGAAACAAAAGCTACAGCATTAGCAACAGTAACAACAACAACAACAACAGTAACAACAACCATAAATATACGATTGATGATTAAACGAGTTCTATGGAAAGAAGTAATAAAGAAATATAAAATAAAAATTAGAATATACATCATAAAATAAAATAAAATGTAATATATATATATGTGTGTATATATATATATATATATATATATATATATATATATATATATAGAGAGAGAGAGAGAGAGAGAGAGTGAGGGAGAGAGGGAGAGAGAGGGGGAGAAAGAAAGAGAGTGAGAGACAGAAAAGGAAAGAGAGAAAGATATAGACAGAAAGAGTGAGAGAGATAGAGGAAGAAAGAGACACACAGGCAGAGTGAGAGAGAGAAAGAGAGAGAAAGAGAGAGAAAGAAAGAGAAATAGAGAGAGAGAGAGAGAGAGAGAGAGAGAGAGAGAGAGAGAGAGAGAGAGAAGTAAGAGAAGCTTGAAGAACAAAATTAAAATGTGACCACCCCCGCCCAAAAAGACAACACAAAAATAACAAAAACATTAAAAAAAACGGAAATTGTATCAGCAGAAAGTTTAAGCGTGTAAGTTTCTAAGTTTCTTAAGAGTGATTTTTGGTTGGTAGAGGGTAGAGATATTTCTGACAACACATTACAGGGAGATAGATAGGTAGATAAATAGATAAATAGATAGAGAGACGGAGAGAGAGAGAGAGAAAGAGAGAGAGAGAGAGAGAGAGAGGGAGAGAGAGAGAGAGAGAGAGAGAGAGAGAGAGAGAGAGAGAGAGAGAGAGAGAAGTAGTAGAACTGAAGGATATATATATATATATATTTATATATATATATATATGAGAACGAGTAGGACCCCGACGGCTGAGCTCAAGCCGTTTCGACGGCTAATTCGTCCACTCCCTAAGTATTGAGTACTTTGGTGCGTTATGGTCCATCTGGTTCCTTACCACATTTCCTTTGTTATATATATATATATATATATATATATATATATATAAGTAGAAGGGATATTTAATTTGTTGGAAATCCGACAAATATAAATATGTTTATAACTGATTTAGAGCACTCAACAGCTTTCTGGTGTAAATATTCAATGATATCCGGAGAATATCCAACTAATAAGGTATGATTTTCCTGGGTATGTCTCTATTTATAAAACAAACTTTGTATTTTATCTGAAGAAAGCGTACCAAAGTCTTTTGGTACCCTTGAAATATATATAATAAAATAAATATGGTTTTATAAATATAGTTTCCATTTATTTAATATCATTGTATATATATATATATATATATATATATAACGAAGGAAATGTGGTAAGGAACCAGATGGACCATAACGCACCAAAGTATTCAATACTTAAGGTAGTAGAGTGGGTAATAGGAACGAGTAGGACCCCGACGGCTGAGCTCAAGCCGTTTCGACGGCTAATTCTGGAGTCCAGAATTAGCCGTCGAAACGGCTTGAGCTCAGCCGTCGGGGTCCTACTCGTTTCTATATATATATATATATATATATATATATATATATATATATATATATATATATATATGTGTGTGTGTGTGTGTGTGTGTGTGAGTACACCTGGTATCTTAACACACTTTCTACAGCTAGATCTGTTTCATTCGTATGAAATCCTCATTATCTAACTGGGATGTTTTTCGGAAACTTATAATAAAATGAAGTGAAAACCAAGGTACGTGTATTTTTATTGGCAGCATGACCCTCCCAAAGTATAACAATATCTGTTTAAACAAACGTTTTCAGATAGAAATCTCGCAAAACAAATTCAAAAATGAATTGTATAAATAGACATACAGGTAAAATTCCGTTATAACGAATACCGTTATAACGAATTTTTTTACTGACAGGAAAGTATACGGTACTGATGACAGCTAATAAGCTAGAAACTAGTTCATCATTCCTTTGTCAGTGTTGAACAAAATGGCAACGATGGTTGCCGAACACTGTACGGTTAATAATTCGGGCTGTTAACAAACCGAGCGTTATAATAAATGTTCGGTAAATTTATACGTACATATATATATGTGTGCATGTATGTATGTATATACATACTATTGTACGTCTGTATACATATATGTATGTACGTATACATACTTATATTTAAGTATCAGCCGTACTAAGAGTGAGAAATGAAATTTCATTTTTTTCCATTTATATATATATTTTTTTTTTCTCTAAATATAGTTTTTTTTAAAGGATCCACTTTCTTTAAATCCATCAGCCAATGACCACCCTCCCCTACCGCCAGAAAATGTATAAATACCACCATAACACATTGACAGTCGGCTTTCCTGATGATTTCCTCCGAATGAAACAGTTCTAGTCCTGTAGAAGCCATTTCTATATTAAATATATATATATATATATAAAGAGTGAGAGAGAGAGGGAGGGAGGGAGAGAGAGATAGAGATAGAGATAGAGGGAGTGAGATATATATATATATATATATATATATATATATATATATATATATATATATATATATATAGAGAGAGAGAGAGAGAGAGAGAGAGAGAGAGAGAGAGAGAGTGAGAGAAAGATTGCTACATTAGTTACAGTTCAAGAAAAGCTGTACCATAGCCAATGTAACAACTACAACATTAATTAATATTCAAAATATGGAGGCATGACATATCGGCTAATTCTTATGATATAGATGATGGCGGTGGTGGAGAAAAACTTCTTCTTCTTCTTCTTCTTCTTCTTCTTCTTCTTCTTCTTCTTCTTCTTCTTCTTCTTCTTCTTCTTCTTCTTCTTCTTCTTCTTCTTCTTCAAATATACCTACACCAATATATAGACACAGTACAGCTATATATATATATATACACCAATAGACGCAGTATAGCTATAAATATATATATATATATATAAATATATATATATATATATATACACCAATAGACACAGTGTAGCTATATATACCTATACCAATATATAGACACAGTACAGCTAGATATACCTACACCAATATATAGACACAGCATAGCTATATATACCTACACAAATATATAGACACAGTATAGCTATATATCTACACCAATATATAGACACAGCATAGCTATATATCTACACCAATATATAGACGCAGTATAGCTATATATACCTACACCAATATATAGACACAGTATAGCTATATATCTACACCAATATATAGACACAGCATAGCAATATATACCTACACCAATATATAGACACAGCATAGCTATATACCTACACCAATAGACACAGTATAGCTATATATACCTACACCAATATATAGACACAGTGTAGCTATATATACCTACACCAATAGACACAGCATAGCAATATATACCTACACCAATATATAGACACAGTGTAGCTATATATACCAACACCAATATATAGACACAGTATAGCTATATATACCTACACCAATATATAGACACAGAAGAGCTATATATCTACACCAATATATAGACACAGCATAGCTATATATACCTACACCAATATATAGACACAGCATAGCTATATATATCTACACCAATATATAGACACAGTGTAGCTATATATATCTACACCAATATATAGACACAGCATAGCTATATATACCTACACCAATATATACACATAGCATAGCTATATATACCTACACCAATATATAGACACAGTGTAGCTATATATACCTACACCAATATATACACACAGCATAGCTATATATACCTACACCAATATATAGACACAGTATAGCTATATATACCAACACCAATATATAGACACAGCATAGCTATATATACCTACACCAATATATAGACACAGTGTAGCTATATATCTACACCAATATATAGACACAGCATAGCTATATATACCTACACCAATATATAGACACAGTATAGCTATATATCTACACCAATATATAGACACAGCATAGCTATATATACCTACACCAATATATAGACACAGCATAGCTATATATATCTACACCAATATATAGACACAGTGTAGCTATATATATCTACACCAATATATAGACACAGCATAGCTATATATACCTACACCAATATATACACACAGCATAGCTATATATACCTACACCAATATATAGACACAGTATAGCTATATATACCTACACCAATATATAGACACAGCATAGCTATATATACCTACACCAATATATAGACACAGTGTAGCTATATATCTACACCAATATATAGACACAGCATAGCTATATATACCTACACCAATATATAGACACAGTATAGCTATATATCTACACCAATATATAGACACAGTGTAGCTATATATCTACACCAATATATAGACACAGCATAGCTATATATACCTACACCAATATATAGACACAGCATAGCTATATATATTTACACCAATATATAGACACAGCATAGCTATATATATCTACACCAATATATAGACACAGCATAGCTATATATATCTACACCAATATATAGACACAGCATAGCTATATATACCTACACCAATATATAGACACAGTGTAGCTATATATATCTACACCAATATATAGACACAACATAGCTATATATACCTACACCAATATATAGACATAGTATAACTATATATCTACACCAATATATAGACACAGTATAGCTATATATACCTACACCAATATATAGACACAGCATAGCTATATATACCTACACCAATATATAGACACAGTGTAGCTATATATACCTACACCAATATATAGACACAGTGTAGCTATATATACCTACACCAATAGACACAGTGTAGCTATATATACCTACACCAATATATAGACACAGTGTAGCTATATATACCTACACCAATATATAGACACAGCATAGCTATATATCTACACCAATACATAGACACAGTATAGCTATACATACCTACACCAATATATAGACACAGCATAGCTATATATCTACACCAATATATTGACACAGTGTAGCTATATATATCTACACCAATATATAGACACAGTGTAGCTATATATACCTACACCAATATATAGACACAGCATAGCTATATATCTACACCAATATATAGACACAGCATAGCTATATATACCTACACCAATATATAGACACAGCATAGCTATATATATCTACACCAATATATAGACACAGTATAGCTATATATACCTACACCAATATATAGACACAGTGTAGCTATATATCTACACCAATATATAGACACAGCATAGCTATATATATCTACACCAATATATAGACACAGTATAGCTATATATACCTACACCAATATATAGACACAGCATAGCTATATACCTACACCAATATATAGACACAGCGTAGCTATATATACCTACACCAATATATAGACACAGTGTAGCTATATATACCTACACCAATATATAGACACAGTGTAGCTATATATCTACACCAATATATAGACACAGCATAGCTATATATACCTACACCAATAGACACAGTATAGCTATATATACCTACACCATTATATAGACACAGTGTAGCTATATATACCTACACCAATATATAGACACAGCATAGCTATATATACCTACACCAATATATAGACACAGTATAGCTATATATACCTACACCAATATATAGACACAGCATAGCTATATCTCTACACCAATATATTGACACAGTGTAGCTATATATATCTACACCAATATATAGACACAGTGTAGCTATATATACCTACACCAATATATAGACACAGCATAGCTATATATCTACACCAATATATAGACACAGCATAGCTATATATACCTACACCAATATATAGACACAGCATAGCTATATATATCTACACCAATATATAGACACAGTATAGCTATATATACCTACACCAATATATAGACACAGTGTAGCTATATATCTACACCAATATATAGACACAGCATAGCTATATATATCTACACCAATATATAGACACAGTATAGCTATATATACCTACACCAATATATAGACACAGCATAGCTATATACCTACACCAATATATAGACACAGCGTAGCTATATATACCTACACCAATATATAGACACAGTGTAGCTATATATACCTACACCAATAGACACAGTGTAGCTATATATACCCACACCAATATATAGACACAGTATAGCTATATATACCTACACCAATATATAGACACAGCATAGCTATATATCTACACCAATATATAGACACAGTGTAGCTATATATATCTACACCAATATATAGACGCAGTGTAGCTATATATACCTTCACCAATATATAGACACAGCATAGCTATATATCTACACCAATATATAGACACAGCATAGCTATATATACCTACACCAATATATAGACACAGCATAGCTATATATATCTACACCAATATATAGACACAGTATAGCTATATATACCTACACCAATATATAGACACAGTGTAGCTATATATCTACACCAATATATAGACACAGCATAGCTATATATCTACACCAATATATAGACACAGCATAGCTATATATACCTACACCAATATATAGACACAGCATAGCTATATATACCTACACCAATATATAGACACAGCATAGCTATATACCTACACCAATATATAGACACAGCGTAGCTATATATACCTACACCAATATATAGACACAGTGTAGCTATATATACCTACACCAATATATAGACACAGTGTAGCTATATATCTACACCAATATATAGTCACAGCATAGCTATATATACCTATACCAATAGACACAGTATAGCTATATATACCTACACCAATATATAGACACAGTGTAGCAATATATACCTACACCAATATATAGACACAGCATAACTATATATACCTACACCAATATATAGACACAGTATAGCTATATATACCTACACCAATATATAGACACAGCATAGCTATATACCTACACCAATAGACACAGTATAGCTATATATACCTACACCAATAGACACAGTGTAGCTATATATACCTACACCAATATATAGACACAGCATAGCTATATATACCTACACCAATATATAGACACAGTGTAGCTATATACCTACACCAATATATAGACAGAGCATAGCTATATATACCTACACCAATAGACACAGTGTAGCTATATATATCTACATCAATATATAGACACAGTGTAGCTATATATACTTACACCAATATATGGACACAGCATAGCTATATATCCACACAAATATATAGACACAGTATAGCTATATATATCTACACCAATATATAGACACAGTATAGCTATATATCTACACCAATATATAGACACAGCATAGCTATATATATACCTACACCAATATATAGACACAGTGTAGCTATATATCTACACCAATATATAGACACAGTGTAGCTATATATACCTACACCAATATATAGACACAGTGTAGCTATATATACCTACACCAATATATAGACACAGTATAGCTATATACCTACACCAATATATAGACACAGTATAACTATATATCTACACCAATATATAGACACAGCATAGCTATATAAACCTACACCAATATATAGACACAGCATAGCTATATATCTACACCAATATATAGACACAGTATAACTATATATCTACACCAATATATAGACACAGTATAACTATATATCTACACCAATATATAGACACAGTGTAGCTATATATACCTACACCAATATATAGACACAGTATAGCTATATATCTACAACAATATATAGACACAGCATAGCTATATATATCTACACCAATATATAGACACAGTATAGCTATATATACCTACACCAATATATAGACACAGTGTAGCTATATATCTACACCAATATATAGACACAGCATAGCTATATATCTACACCAATATATAGACACAGCATAGCTATATATACCTACACCAATATATAGACACAGCATAGCTATATATACCTACACCAATATATAGACACAGCATAGCTATATACCTACACCAATATATAGACACAGCGTAGCTATATATACCTACACCAATATATAGACACAGTGTAGCTATATATACCTACACCAATATATAGACACAGTGTAGCTATATATCTACACCAATATATAGACACAGCATAGCTATATATACCTATACCAATAGACACAGTATAGCTATATATACCTACACCAATATATAGACACAGTGTAGCTATATATACCTACACCAATATATAGACACAGCATAACTATATATACCTACACCAATATATAGACACAGTATAGCTATATATACCTACACCAATATATAGACACAGCATAGCTATATACCTACACCAATAGACACAGTATAGCTATATATACCTACACCAATAGACACAGTGTAGCTATATATACCTACACCAATATATAGACACAGCATAGCTATATATACCTACACCAATATATAGACACAGTGTAGCTATATACCTACACCAATATATAGACAGAGCATAGCTATATATACCTACACCAATAGACACAGTGTAGCTATATATATCTACACCAATATATAGACACAGTGTAGCTATATATACTTACACCAATATATAGACACAGCATAGCTATATATCCACACAAATATATAGACACAGTATAGCTATATATATCTACACCAATATATAGACACAGTATAGCTATATATCTACACCAATATATAGACACAGCATAGCTATATATATACCTACACCAATATATAGACACAGTGTAGCTATATATCTACACCAATATATAGACACAGTGTAGCTATATATACCTACACCAATATATAGACACAGCATAGCTATATATCTACACCAATATATAGACACAGTATAACTATATATCTACACCAATATATAGACACAGTATAGCTATATATCTACACCAATATATAGATACAGTGTAGCTATATATACCTACACCAATATATAGACACAGTATAGCTATATATCTACACCAATATATAGACACAGTGTAGCTATATATCTACACCAATATATAGACACAGTATAGCTATATATCTACACCAATAGACACAGCATAGCTATATATATATACACCAATAGACACAGTATAGCTATATATACCTACACCAATATATAGACACAGTATAGCTATATATACCTACACCAATATATAGACACAGCATAGCTATATATACCTACACCAATATATAGACACAGTATAGCTATATATACCTACACCAATATATAGACACGGCATAGCTATATATCTACACCAATATATAGACACAGTATAGCTATATATACCTACACCAATATATAGACACAGTATAGCTATATATCTACACCAATATATAGACACAGTGTAGCTATATATCTACACCAATATATAGACACAGTGTAGCTATATATACCTACACCAATATATAGACACAGTATAGCTATATATACCTACACCAATATATAGACACAGTGTAGCTATATATACCTACACCAATATATAGACACAGTATAGCTATATATACCTACACCAATATATAGACACAGTATAACTATATATCTACACCAATATATAGACACAGCATAGCTATATATCTACACCAATATATAGACACAGTGTAGCTATATATCTACACCAATATATAGACACAGTGTAGCTATATATCTACACCAATATATAGACACAGTGTAGCTATATATCTACACCAATATATAGACACAGTGTAGCTATATATATCTACACCAATATATAGACACAGTATAGCTATATATACCTACACCAATATATAGACACAGTATAGCTATATATACCTACACCAATATATAGACACAGTGTAGCTATATATACCTACACCAATATATAGACACAACATAGCTATATACCTACACCAATATATAGACACAGTATAACTATATATCTACACCAATATATACACACAGTATAGCTATATATACCTACACCAATATATAGACACAGCATAGCTATATATATACCTACACCAATATATAGACACAGTATAGCTATATATATACCTACACCAATATATAGACACAGCATAGCTATATATCTACACCAATATATAGACACAGTATAGCTATATATACCTACACCAATATATAGACACAGCATAGCTATATATCTACACCAATATATAGACACAGTATAACTATATATCTACACCAATATATAGACACAGCATAGCTATATATCTACACCAATATATAAACACAGCATAGCTATATATATCTACACCAATATATAGACACAGCATAGCTATATATCTACACCAATATATAGACACAGTATAGCTATATATCTACACCAATATATAGACACAGCATAGCTATATATCTACACCAATATATAGACACAGTATAGCTATATATACCTACACCAATATATAGACACAGTGTAGCTATATATCTACACCAATATATAGACACAGCATAGCTATATATCTACACCAATATATAGACACAGCATAGCTATATATACCTACACCAATATATAGACACAGCATAGCTATATATACCTACACCAATATATAGACACAGCATAGCTATATACCTACACCAATATATAGACACAGCGTAGCTATATATACCTACACCAATATATAGACACAGTGTAGCTATATATACCTACACCAATATATAGACACAGTGTAGCTATATATCTACACCAATATATAGACACAGCATAGCTATATATACCTATACCAATAGACACAGTATAGCTATATATACCTACACCAATATATAGACACAGTGTAGCTATATATACCTACACCAATATATAGACACAGCATAACTATATATACCTACACCAATATATAGACACAGTATAGCTATATATACCTACACCAATATATAGACACAGCATAGCTATATACCTACACCAATAGACACAGTATAGCTATATATACCTACACCAATAGACACAGTGTAGCTATATATACCTACACCAATATATAGACACAGCATAGCTATATATACCTACACCAATATATAGACACAGTGTAGCTATATACCTACACCAATATATAGACAGAGCATAGCTATATATACCTACACCAATAGACACAGTGTAGCTATATATATCTACACCAATATATAGACACAGTGTAGCTATATATACTTACACCAATATATAGACACAGCATAGCTATATATCCACACAAATATATAGACACAGTATAGCTATATATATCTACACCAATATATAGACACAGTATAGCTATATATCTACACCAATATATAGACACAGCATAGCTATATATATACCTACACCAATATATAGACACAGTGTAGCTATATATCTACACCAATATATAGACACAGTGTAACTATATATACCTACACCAATATATAGACACAGCATAGCTATATATCTACACCAATATATAGACACAGTATAACTATATATCTACACCAATATATAGACACAGCATAGCTATATATACCTACACCAATATATAGACACAGCATAGCTATATATCTACACCAATATATAGACACAGTATAACTATATATCTACACCAATATATAGACACAGTATAGCTATATATCTACACCAATATATAGACACAGTGTAGCTATATATACCTACACCAATATATAGACACAGTATAGCTATATATCTACACCAATATATAGACACAGTGTAGCTATATATCTACACCAATATATAGACACAGTATAGCTATATATCTACACCAATAGTCACAGCATAGCTATATATATATACACCAATAGACACAGTATAGCTATATATACCTACACCAATATATAGACACAGTATAGCTATATATACCTACACCAATATATAGACACAGCATAGCTATATATACCTCCACCAATATATAGACACAGTATAGCTATATATACCTACACCAATATATAGACACAGTATAACTATATATCTACACCAATATATAGACACAGTATAGCTATATATCTAGACCAATATATAGACACAGTATAGCTATATATCTACACCAATATATAGACACAGCATAGCTATATATCTACACCAATATATAGACACAGTATAGCTATATATACCTACACCAATATATAGACACAGTGTAGCTATATATACCTACACCAATATATAGACACAGCATAGCTATATATCTACACCAATATATAGACACAGTATAGCTATATATACCTACACCAATATATAGACACAGCATAGCTATATATCTACACCAATATATAGACACAGTATAACTATATATCTACACCAATATATAGACACAGCATAGCTATATATCTACACCAATATATAGACACAGCATAGCTATATATCTACACCAATATATAGACACAGCATAGCTATATATCTACACCAATATATAGACACAGTATAGCTATATATCTACACCAATATATAGACACAGCATAGCTATATATCTACACCAATATATAGACACAGTATAGCTATATATACCTACACCAATATATAGACACAGTGTAGCTATATATCTACACCAATATATAGACACAGCATAGCTATATATCTACACCAATATATAGACACAGCATAGCTATATATACCTACACCAATATATAGACACAGCATAGCTATATATACCTACACCAATATATAGACACAGCATAGCTATATACCTACACCAATATATAGACACAGCGTAGCTATATATACCTACACCAATATATAGACACAGTGTAGCTATATATACCTACACCAATATATAGACACAGTGTAGCTATATATCTACACCAATATATAGACACAGCATAGCTATATATACCTATACCAATAGACACAGTATAGCTATATATACCTACACCAATATATAGACACAGTGTAGCTATATATACCTACACCAATATATAGACACAGCATAACTATATATACCTACACCAATATATAGACACAGTATAGCTATATATACCTACACCAATATATAGACACAGCATAGCTATATACCTACACCAATAGACACAGTATAGCTATATATACCTACACCAATAGACACAGTGTAGCTATATATACCTACACCAATATATAGACACAGCATAGCTATATATACCTACACCAATATATAGACACAGTGTAGCTATATACCTACACCAATATATAGACAGAGCATAGCTATATATACCTACACCAATAGACACAGTGTAGCTATATATATCTACACCAATATATAGACACAGTGTAGCTATATATACTTACACCAATATATAGACACAGCATAGCTATATATCCACACAAATATATAGACACAGTATAGCTATATATATCTACACCAATATATAGACACAGTATAGCTATATATCTACACCAATATATAGACACAGCATAGCTATATATATACCTACACCAATATATAGACACAGTGTAGCTATATATCTACACCAATATATAGACACAGTGTAACTATATATACCTACACCAATATATAGACACAGCATAGCTATATATCTACACCAATATATAGACACAGTATAACTATATATCTACACCAATATATAGACACAGCATAGCTATATATACCTACACCAATATATAGACACAGCATAGCTATATATCTACACCAATATATAGACACAGTATAACTATATATCTACACCAATATATAGACACAGTATAGCTATATATCTACACCAATATATAGACACAGTGTAGCTATATATACCTACACCAATATATAGACACAGTATAGCTATATATCTACACCAATATATAGACACAGTGTAGCTATATATCTACACCAATATATAGACACAGTATAGCTATATATCTACACCAATAGTCACAGCATAGCTATATATATATACACCAATAGACACAGTATAGCTATATATACCTACACCAATATATAGACACAGTATAGCTATATATACCTACACCAATATATAGACACAGCATAGCTATATATACCTCCACCAATATATAGACACAGTATAGCTATATATACCTACACCAATATATAGACACAGTATAACTATATATCTACACCAATATATAGACACAGTATAGCTATATATCTAGACCAATATATAGACACAGTATAGCTATATATCTACACCAATATATAGACACAGCATAGCTATATATCTACACCAATATATAGACACAGTATAGCTATATATACCTACACCAATATATAGACACAGTGTAGCTATATATACCTACACCAATATATAGACACAGCATAGCTATATATCTACACCAATATATAGACACAGCATAGCTATATATACCTACACCAATATATAGACACAGTATAGCTATATATCTACACCAATATATAGACACAGTGTAGCTATATATCTACACCAATATATAGACACAGTGTAGCTATATATACCTACACCAATATATAGACACAGTATAGCTATATATACCTACACCAATATATAGACACAGTGTAGCTATATATACCTACACCAATATATAGACACAGTATAGCTATATATACCTACACCAATATATAGACACAGTATAACTATATATCTACACCAATATATAGACACAGCATAGCTATATATCTACACCAATATATAGACACAGTGTAGCTATATATCTACACCAATATATAGACACAGTGTAGCTATATATCTACACCAATATATAGACACAGTGTAGCTATATATGTACACCAATATATAGACACAGTGTAGCTATATATATCTACACCAATATATAGACACAGTATAGCTATATATACCTACACCAATATATAGACACAGTATAGCTATATATACCTACACCAATATATAGACACAGTGTAGCTATATATACCTACACCAATATATAGACACAACATAGCTATATACCTACACCAATATATAGACACAGTATAACTATATATCTACACCAATATATACACACAGTATAGCTATATATACCTACACCAATATATAGACACAGCATAGCTATATATATACCTACACCAATATATAGACACAGTATAGCTATATATATACCTACACCAATATATAGACACAGCATAGCTATATATCTACACCAATATATAGACACAGTATAGCTATATATACCTACACCAATATATAGACACAGCATAGCTATATATCTACACCAATATATAGACACAGTGTAGCTATATATACCTACACCAATATATAGACACAGTGTAGCTATATATACCTACACCAATATATAGACACAGCATAGCTATATATCTACACCAATATATAGACACAGCATAGCTATATATACCTACACCAATATATAGACACAGCATAGCTATATATCTACACCAATATATAGACACAGTGTAGCTATATATACCTACACCAATATATAGACACAGTATAGCTATATATACCTACACCAATATATAGACACAGTGTAGCTATATATACCTACACCAATATATAGACACAGTATAGCTATATATACCTACACCAATATATAGACACAGTATAACTATATATCTACACCAATATATAGACACAGCATAGCTATATATCTACACCAATATATAGACACAGTGTAGCTATATATCTACACCAATATATAGACACAGTGTAGCTATATATCTACACCAATATATAGACACAGTGTAGCTATATATATCTACACCAATATATAGACACAGCATAGCTATATATACCTACACCAATATATAGACACAGTATAGCTATATATACCTACACCAATATATAGACACAGTGTAGCTATATATACCTACACCAATATATAGACACAACATAGCTATATACCTACACCAATATATAGACACAGTATAACTATATATCTACACCAATATATACACACAGTATAGCTATATATACCTACACCAATATATAGACACAGCATAGCTATATATATACCTACACCAATATACAGACACAGTATAGCTATATATATACCTACACCAATATATAGACACAGTATAGCTATATATACCTACACCAATAGACACAGTATAGCTATATATACCTACACCAATATATAGACACAGTATAGCTATATACGGAATTACTTCATTTATCTACAGAAATATATAGACACAGCATAGCTATATATACCTACACCAATATATACACCTAATGCGGTCCCTAGGGCATTGAAAATTTGAAAATGTTTTTGCTCAGACCATTCCCTGAAACATAAGTATTACATGTGTAAAGTTTGAAAACAGTCGGTTGGGTGCTTCTCGAGATTTAGGGATTCAAAAGCACACACACACAGACAGACATCCTCAGTTTTATATATATAGATATGGTAATGAAAGGGTTAAACAACATAGGCAGTGTCTTTTATTAGAAATATGGTAATGAAAGGGGTAAACAATATAGACAGTGTCTTTTATTAGAAATATGGTAATGAAAGGGTTAAACAACATAGACAGTGTCTTTTATTAGAAATATAGTAATGAAAGGGTTAAACAACATAGGCAGTGTCTTTTATTAGAAATATGGTAATGAAAGGGTTAAACAACATAGACAGTGTCTTTCATTAGAAATATAGTAATGAAAGGGTTAAACAACATAGACAGTGTCTTTCATTAGAAATATGGTAATGAAAGGGTTAAACAACATAGACAGTGTCTTTTATTAGAAATATGGTAATGGAAGGGTTAAACAACATAGACAGTGTCTTTTATTAGAAATATGGTAATGAAAGGGTTAAACAACATAGACAGTGTCTTTTATTAGAAATATGGTAATGAAAGGGTTAAACAACATAGACAGTGTCTTTTATTAGAAATATAGTAATGAAAGGGTTAAACAACATAGACAGTGTCTTTTATTAGAAATATGGTAATGAAAGGGTTAAAAACATAGACAGTGTCTTTCATTAGAAATATGGTAATGAAAGGGTTAAACAACATAGACAGTGTCTTTTATTAGAAATATGGTAATGAAAGGGTTAAACAACATAGACAGTGTCTTTTATTAGAAATATAGTAATGAAAGGGGTAAACAATATAGACAGTGTCTTTTATTAGAAATATGGTAATGAAAGGGTTAAACAACATAGACAGTGTCTTTTATTAGAAATATGGTAATGAAAGGGTTAAAAACATAGACAGTGTCTTTCATTAGAAATATGGTAATGAAAGGGTTAAACAACATAGACAGTGTCTTTTATTAGAAATATGGTAATGAAAGGGTTAAACAACATAGACAGTGTCTTTCATTAGAAATATGGTAATGAAAGGGTTAAACAACATAGACAGTGTCTTTTATTAGAAATATGGTAATGAAAGGGTTAAACAACATAGACAGTGTCTTTCATTAGAAATATAGTAATGAAACGGGTAAACAATATAGACAGTGTCTTTTATTAGAAATATGGTAATGGAAGGGTTAAACAACATAGACAGTGTCTTTCATTAGAAATATGGTAATGAAAGGGTTAAACAACATAGACAGTGTCTTTTATTAGAAATATGGTAATGAAAGTGTTAAACAACACAGACAGTGTCTTTTATTAGAAATATGGTAATGAAAGGGTTAAACAACATAGACAGTGTCTTTTATTAGAAATATGGTAATGAAAGGGTTAAACAACATAGACAGTGTCTTTTATTAGAAATATGGTAATGAAAGGGTTAAACAACATAGACAGTGTCTTTTATTAGAAATATGGTAATCAAAGGGTTAAACAATATAGACAGTGTCTTTCATTAGAAATATGGTAATGAAAGGGTTAAACAACATAGACAGTGTCTTTTATTAAAAATATGGTAATGAAAGGGTTAAACAACATAGACAGTGTCTTTTATTAGAAATATGGTAATGAAAGGGTTAAACAACATAGACAGTGTCTTTTATTAGAAATATGGTAATGAAAGGGTTAAACAATATAGACAGTGTCTTTTATTAGAAATATGGTAATGAAAGGGTTAAACAACATAGACAGTGTCTTTTATTAGAAATATGGTAATGAAAGGGTTAAACAACATAGACAGTGTCTTTTATTAGAAATATGGTAATGAAAGGGTTAAACAACATAGACAGTGTCTTTTATTAGAAATATGGTAATGAAAGGGTTAAACAACATAGACAGTGTCTTTTATTAGAAATATGGTAATGAAAGGGTTAAACAACATAGACAGTGTCTTTTATTAGAAATATGGTAATGAAAGGGTTAAACAACATAGACAGTGTCTTTTATTAGAAATATGGTAATGAAAGGGTTAAACAACATAGACAGTGTCTTTTATTAGAAACATGGTAATGAAAGGGTTAAACAATATAGACAGTGTCTTTCATTAGAAATATGGTAATGAAAGGGTTAAACAACATAGACAGTGTCTTTTATTAGAAATATGGTAATGAAAGGGTTAAACAACATAGACAGTGTCTTTTATTAGAAATATGGTAATGAAAGGGTTAAACAACATAGACAGTGTCTTTTATTAGAAATATGGTAATGAAAGGGTTAAACAATATAGACAGTGTCTTTTATTAGAAATATGGTAATGAAAGGGTTAAACAATATAGACAGTGTCTTTTATTAGAAATATGGTAATGAAAGGGTTAAACAACATAGACAGTGTCTTTCATTAGAAATATGGTAATGAAAGGGTTAAACAACATAGACAGTGTCTTTTATTAGAAATATGGTAATGAAAGTGTTAAACAACATAGACAGTGTCTTTTATTAGAAATATGGTAATGAAAGGGTTAAACAACATAGACAGTGTCTTTTATTAGAAATATGGTAATGAAAGGGTTAAACAACATAGACAGTGTCTTTTATTAGAAATATGGTAATGAAAGGGTTAAACAATATAGACAGTGTCTTTTATTAGAAATATGGTAATGAAAGGGTTAAACAACATAGACAGTGTCTTTTATTAGAAATATGGTAATGAAAGGGTTAAACAACATAGGCAGTGTCTTTCATCTATATCTATATACCTATAAAAGAAAGATGTTTATTAGTTGGTTGAATCACACAAAAACCGCATACACACACAAATACACACACACACACACAAATACATGCACACACATCTCAAGAGAGAGACACATAGGGAGAAGCAGAAAGAGAGAGATAGGCCGTTATACAGTTAAAGTGTTAGACATTCAGAGAGAGAGAGAGAGAGAGGGGGAGAGAGAGATAGAGAGAGAGAGATAGAGATGGAGAGAGAGAGAGAGAGACTGAGAGAAAGAGAGGGAGTGAAAGAGAGAGAAAGAGAGTAACGTCCCACGAAAGTCTAGAAACGGCTTCAACAATAGATCCTTTGATCTATAGAAAGGTTTAACAAAAGCTTTTATAAATTAGTTTTACAGTCTTTGATTTTACAGAAGAAGAAAAATTGATACTATTTGAAATTAATCTACCCTCCATCTTTTATCCATATACTACTTACAGTCCCTACTGCCGAAGCTAAACACTTCAGAAGCAATGTTATGCGGTATATTGCTGTGTTTCAGATGACGTCTTTTGAAGCTGAAAAAACCATACTGACTATGGTCATTTCGCAACATCTAAAATCCAAGGCCAATGCTACCATTCAATCGGCAGTTTACTCCCCAGCCTAATAAGGAAGATTTATGATTGTTTTTTTTTATCTCTCTCTCTCTCTCTCTCTCTCTCTCTCTCTCTCTCACACACACATTATGATCTCACCTCATACCAGACAACACATCCTATACAGTCATTTTCTCTTTTATCCGTCTTCTCTTAACTGTTCTCCCGGGCGAAGCTAGTTAGAAATATGGTAACGAAAGGGTTAAACAACATATTGTCCTTTACTAGAAATATGGTAGCGAAAGGATTAATCTTTCTATAATATTCCAAACAATATGAAACTTAATCCGAATGAAATTTGGATGCTAGGTATTTGGTTACATCCCTTTACGTTCTGAGTTCAAATCTTGGCTAAGTATACTTTATTTCTTATTCTTTCTGAGGTCAATAAAATAAGATGAGTCACATCAGTTAATAAAATAAATAATTGTTTCTATTTTAGGCACAAGGCCAGCAATTACCCAGTACATTACTGGTACTTTACTTTATCGACCCCGTAAGGATGAAAGGCAAAGTTAACCTCGGCGGGATTTGAACTCAGATCATAAAGGGACGCATCTCTATGTTTCAAAGCATGGTGTCCGACTCTCTACCGATACTGCCAATCCACATAATGAAATCGACTATATTCTAGAAAGTTGTGCCCCAGAATGGCCACTGTCTAATGGGTGAAACCAGTAAAAATATGAATGAAATAAGAGGAAAGACATTGTCGACGAATTGGCAGGGTCGTTAAAACGTCAGATAGAATACTTTGTGGTATTCGTTCTAAACCTCTCTGAGTTCAAATCCCACCGAGGTGAACTTTAGCTTTCATCTTTTCCTCCCTCCCCTTCTCAGCTGTGTTGAAACCTGGAGAGGGGATGGCTCCGCCAAGTATAAATGCCCAAGACAAAACACGCATTATGCAGTCGTGAGTAGTCATAGATATTTTCTCGATTTTTCTCTCTCTCTCTATTGATTCAGCGGATCATACAAGATGAGAAGGCTACATCACTACTGAGCTGGCATTTTCTTTTATAAGCCCCTGAAAGAAATGAAAAGCAAAGTGGATCTCAGCAGAATTTGAACTCAGAGCTCATAGAGCCTGAGCTCATAGAGCCTGAGCCAAAAGAAATATCCAACGCTCTACCGACTCAATCAAATCGACCGTATTTCAGTTCGCTTGGTTTTTTAAAACTATTGTAAAAGAGTGTGAGTCACAATTTGTTTGACCCAGAAACACTGATAAAGTTCACGTTACCGAATTATGATAAAAAGCTTAATAGTAGCTTAATGTTAGCTATGATATCAAGGCGGAGAAATCCTTTCAGAAATATAGTTGTAATATGAACGGCAGAGTTACAGTTCCGATTCAGATAACATGTTATACGTAATAGTGTTTCGTACTCTTATATTGTTGTAAGATATTTATGTACTTAGATTTACGTAAAGGAGACAAATAGGTAGACTCATTAGAATGGTGGTTAGAATGCTTTGCGGTACTGGTCCCGGCAGTCTGAGCTCACTAAGTTCAAATCTCGCCGAGGTCAACTTTGCTTTTCATCTTTTCGAAACATAAAAAAGAAGAAAGAAAAAGTACCAGTCCATCACTAGGGTCGATTCTTCCTTTATATCTTTTCCCACTCCCCCTCACTCTAACCTTTTCTTACTCTAAAAGAAAACGAATGTGTTCAGACTTGGCGAGTTTTAAAGTACAAGACGTGCTGTATGTTACGATATATATACGTATGCATATATATATATATTACAAACAAACCGAGCATTATAATAAATGTTCGGTAAACCGATACGTGCATATATATATATATGTGTGCATGTATGTATATATATACATACTACTGTACGTCTGTATACATATATGTATGTACGTATACATACATACATACATACTTACATATATATATATATATATATATATATATATATATATATATATATACGGATTAACAAATAATAGTTAAATGCAGTCCACTTAGGTGAAGTCCAGTTATGGTATTCCAGGTAGTGGATGATATTAACGCTTGGCTTGGTTTGCTTGGTTTGACTCAACAAGGCGTTTTCATAGTGATGCTGCGGGTGTGCTGTAATTCCTATGTTGTAAACACTTGGAGTAATAATAAATCAGGAAAGAAGGTTTACATGGTTTGCTATACAAAAAAGTTTTTAATCACATAGCTTACATTTGTTTCACTGAACTGGTCTGTCTAGAGATCGCTATCCGCCTAATTTTGCGTCACTCGATCGCCAATACAGAATTATAACCAGTCAGATCTTCGGAGCATGCGAGAATGAAGAAAATACACAGGCAAGAAAAGAAAAGAAAATATGGAGTAGTTATGGCATTCAATTAGAACAATAACAACAACAATTATTATCGAGTGACGCAAAATTAGGCGGATAGCGATCTCTAGACAGTAAGCTATGTGATTAAAAACTTTTTTTTATAGCAAACCATGTAAACCTTCTTTCCTGATTCATTATTACTCCAAGTGTTTACAACATAGGAATTACAGCACACCCGCAGCATCACTATGAAAACGCCTTGTTGAGTCAAACCAAGCCAAGCGTTAATATCATCCACTACCTGGAATACCATAACTGGACTTCACCTAAGTGGACTGCATTTAACTATTATTTGTTAATCCGTATATTTAGCTCCCACCTGGTCGAGCAACACCATTAACGCACGGCAACAACATGGAGAAGCACTGTATAGGTATGTCACTAAAAAAACAAACCTGTACCTACAAAAAAGGACTATACACTGGGCATGATACGACGGACTAATGATTTCATCCGCAGGGTCCGATGGAAAGCTTACCATTTCGATAAGGGACCGAATACCAACAGAAGGGAATTTTCCAAGGAGAATTACGGGTTTAAATCCTGCAAAAACCCGCCAAACAACCCCGCACTCGATGCCTTCGAGCTGGACCTTATGAACATGATAAGTGAAACTAAATTTAAAAAAAGAACAAATCACAACAAATTGCAAAATGACTTAAATACATTACTTAAAAAACTAAAAGACATTAACGGTATCATAGTAAAAGCAGACAAAACATCAAACGTATACTCTATGGACATTAACACATACAATAACTTTATTCAGCGTGAACTACATAAAAAATATAAAAAAACATATGAATCTACACTCACCAGCATAAACATGGAGGGCCTCAAGATAGTTAATAAACTCGGAATTTCAGATAGGACCGAACCGCTTACCCCGTGCAACCCTACATTTAACCTGAAAGATCACAAAAATAACTTTGAAACTAATCCCACCATTAGATTAATATGCCCATCCAAGTCAGACATAGGTAAAATTAGCAAAAACATTCTAGATAGGGTAATCGCACAAATAAAGGGTAAACTAGAAATCAATTTATGGGGCAACACTAACGAGGCAATTAAATGGTTCAATAAAATACAAAATAGGGAGACGTGTAACTTCATACAATTTGATATAGACGACTATTATGCATCCATATCCCCAGCTACCCTAGATAAGGCGCTTATATTTGCCCAAAATAACTCTAATCTTACCCATGATGAAATTGAAATAATAATAGCGGCTAGAAGGACTATCGTAAAATTTGAAAATAACTACTGGGTAAGAAAGGATAGAATAAATAGCTTCGATATTACAATGGGATCAAATGATTCTGCGCAAATTACAGATATCGTGGGGCTATTCATAGCACACAACCTACATAAGGAATTCAGTAACCTCCAAGGAGGAATTTATAGGGACGACACGTTACTTATAGCTAGGAACCTAAACAACCAGAGCATGGAAAGACTAAGGAAAAATATTAGAATATTCTTCAAAAAACTAGGCCTAAGTATTACCTACGAACTAAACCATAAGAAGGTAAATTTTCTAGATGTAACTCTAAATCTAAATACTGGATTAATAGAACCTTTCCACAAAAATAATGAAAATCTTGCCTACATTAGTTACAACTCAAATCACCCCAAATCCATAATTAAATCCATAGCACGTAGTATATCCCTCCGAATATCCCGCCTATCCTCAAACCTAGAAATCTTTAACGAGCATGCTGACTATTATAATGCAGCATTAAGTAGGGCCGGTCATAAGATAAACTACAGTATATAGTGAATAAGGACAACATAAACAATCCTAGTAATTTCTACTCCAACCGCTCACATAATAATAGGAATAGCTTGACTAGACATAGGGTTAGACATGTAACACCTAGAGTAAACGGCCAAAACACTAATAACGTAAACCCTAGAAACAATAGAAGAAACAGACAAAGAAAATACCTATGGTTCAACCCAATATTCAACTCCTCTATAAAAACTAGACTGCCCTCTACATTCTTTAAACTAATAGATAAACACTTCCCTATCTCGCATAGATATCACAAAATACTCAATAGATCTACTATAAAACTCTCTTTCTCAACAGCAGCTAACATAGAATCACACATACGCAAGATCAACCACAGAAATATCTCAAGTAAATCAATTGCACCTATACATAAGCACAAACTCATCACAACATCACAACCACAAGCGCATACAAACGCGCAGCAGCAAAACCCCATGGGGCATATATCACAACCCACTTATAACAGGGTACTAAATAGGAATGTAAAAGCTGCACAAAATAGCGCCTCAAACTGCAACTGTCACCTCCCAGATAGGTGCCCATTGGCGAACAGATGTCTCGATTCGAGCCTGGTGTACATGTGCACTGTCATCTCGGGTAACTCCACCTGGAATTACATAGGATCCACCGCGGGTTCTTTTAAGAAAAGATGGTATGTGCACAGGCACTCAATGAAAAATCGAGCACTTATGGGTTCCACCACCCTCGCCAGAAAAATATGGGAATTGAAGGACAGCAACGCTAGCTACACTATCAACTGGTCGAAGTTGTCGGCTGCTAAAACCTATAGTACAGGGATGTCCTATTGCGGGCTGTGTGATCTTGAGCTATTGTATATCCTTAGAAATGTTAAAAGGCTACTTAATAATAAGTTAGAAAGATCTATCTTCTGCAGACATAGTATAGCCACTAAATTCATAAGATTCAAACCTCCGTGAATCGAACCAACATAACATAGCTTTAAATTAGGATACCTACTACCCACAGAAATATATTCATTAAGTATACTATTTCCTTCACAAGTCTATACCACACAATTGTCTGTAAATACCTCATCTACCAACAATCTTACTCCTTCTCAGCTGCTGCAATCATTTGATCCTAGATCCTAGTTTTTCTCATTTCACTACTACAATGTTACTTTACCTTCTTTTTGCCATAACTACAATTAGCACGCTTTTCTCTTTGCATGTATGTATATTTTTGTACGAGTGTATATTGATGTGTATGTATGTGTCTATGTACACATATATGTGTATATATATTTATATATATAGATATAGATAGGTAAATATACACGGGTGTGTATGATTGTGTATAGAAGATTATATTAATAAGAGGAATTCCAACTTTGTCTGATTTACTCGTTTTATTTACAATCCTTTAAAATATATATAATGGTATTATAATGAAATAGTATGATAGAATATTAAATTCTAAGTACTTTCATGCTTTCGCAATCTTCAGGTTCATGATATATGGTGACAGTCGAGTTTGCAATTTTCAACTGTAATGAGATGGGTAAATTTCCTACCTTTTATACATTTTATACAGAGAAAAGTGGCTCCAGAATGCAAAGCCCTGTAAACTGTATTTCGACCAATCAGTGTGTAGTTTCACTGAATTACTACAGCTGATTGGTTTAAGCGTCACGGCTGGTTGAGCATGCTAACGACCAATAGTCATATCCAACGTATCAATTGTTTTGCTTTTTTGAAATGATGAAAATAGCATTTTCTATTAATCATCACCATCAACATCACTTTTATTATTATTATTATTGTTGTTGTTGTTGTTGTTAGTGGTCGTGGTCATAGTGGTAGTAGAAGTAATACCCCTAGGCGTTATTATTGTTCATTTAGCTTGGGTTTGAATTTATCAATAAAATTCTTTTCTTTGATTTTTCTCTTGATTTCATTTGGGCTGTGTAATTTGTAGAATGGGAATATTATAAATATTCCCTGACCACATGTTGCCAGGTGACCGCTTAGGGGTATCTGACGGACATTTGGGTCTCTGATTTGTTGACGGTGTACCCGTGCACGTTCCGATAGTGCATTTCCAGTTTGACCGACATATAGTTCTTCACAATTCGGGCATTTAATGCAGTAAATTAGATTTCTGCTTTTGCAGTTCATATTTGCATTTGTGAATATTTTTCCAGTTTTTGTTTTCATATATTGACCGGCGTGTATGGATTGACATGTGCCGCATCGATTATCATTGCATTTAGATACAGTGAATGATTGGTCTTTGTTGTTAAGGTCAAACTTTGCTTTTGTTAGCAATTGCTTCAAATTTTTTGGCTGTCTTTTACTAAGAGTCAAAGATCGATCTGTGATTAAGCCTTTTAATTCATTACTTTGAGCAATGATCGGTAGGTTTGCTTTGGCAGTGTTGAAGATATTCTGGTGACATGGGTTGTGTGTCATTATAAATGGTATGACCAGTTCTTGGTTTCTTCTTCTTTGGGTTGTTCTAAGTTGTTGTATAGGTATTTTTATAGCCCGCTGTATGCCATTTTCTATAAGTAGAGATGGGTATTTTTGTTTGAGCAAAAATTCTCTTAGTTCTGTTAGGCGTTTGTACCTGGTATTCGTATCTTCTACAATGGTACAAATTCTTCTGGCTAGGCAGTATGGGATGTTGCGTTTTGTATGAGGTGGATGGCACGACTTAAAATTCAGATATTGATGGGTGTCTGTGTGTTTATAATATATATCCGTGGTAATGGTGGTGTCGTTTTTGATTATCATTATATCTAGGAATGGTAATTTGGTCCTACTCATCTCTTTTGTGAATTGGAGAGATGGGTGTAGGTTATTCAGGAGGATATTGAACTCATCCAGAGTATCTAGAGATTCTGTCCAGATGATGAAACAGTCGTCAAGGTATCTCTTCCAAGATTTTTCAATGTACTTTCTAAAGTCAGTACTATATTTTTCCTCTATTTCTTGGTAGAGTTGTTGTTCTAAGTATCCCATTACAGAGTTCGCGTAAACGGGAGCAAACTTCGTTCCCATCGCTGTGCCTCTAATTTGGATGTAATTCTTTCCATTGAAGAAGAAAGTGTTGTTTTCCAGAATAAGTTTAACTGCGTCTAATATAAATGGCGCTGTGAATCTAATGGGAATCACTTCTCTATGTTTTTCCACCCAGTATTTAACCGCCTTTATTCCTAAATCATGTGTAATGTTGGTGTAAAGGCTTACCACATCAAAACTGAGTAGAAGTGAATTCGTTTCCGTGGTTTTGGGAAGATGGGACAGGAAGTCGATATCATCCCGGATGAAACTGGGTATGTGAATACATAGTGGTTTCAAAATAATGTCAACAAAATTGCTTAGACGGTGAGTGGGGCATGTTGGACCAGCTATAATAGGTCTAAGTTTTAAGTCTTTTGGGTGTAATAATTTAATGTACTCACTGTTTTGTGCTCTTACTGCCAGTTGTATTTCTTTTGACTTGTGAACTTTCGGTAGGCCATACAGGTTGCTGGGTTTCGGCTCAAAATTGGTGATGTAGTCTCTTTCCTTATCAGTAAATGAGTTGTGGTATTTTGAAGCCAGGTTGTTGATCTTCTTCATGATGTTGTGGTCTATATTTGACGGTATTTCATGATAGAATGTTGTGTCTTTCAGTTGTTCCTCAACCAAATCCTTGTAGTATTCAGTATCCATTATAACAACTGCACCCCCTTTATCTGCTTGTTTAATTATTATTGTTTTATCATTTTGTATACGTTTAAGTGCAGACATTTCTGATTTGTTAATGTTTGGCCTAACATTAGTATTATGTCTAAGAGGAAATTTAGACAGGATGTCAATGTATTGGTCGAGATAGATATTTCTTCCTTTTGGCGGAGTGAAATTTGATTTATTCTTTACTAGTGATTCATCACTCTCATTATTTTTATCAGCGAAGAATTCTACAAGACGTAATTTTCGACAGAATTCTTGGGTATCCTCCTTCAGTTCTTGGTGGTTGACTGCTGGAGTCGGTGTGAATTTCAGTCCTTTTGACAGAATTTGCATTTCATCATTGTCAAGATCTCTTTTAGATAAATTAATTATTTTAGGATCTACGTGTACAGCTGTTTTGGGTATGTTTCCTCCTGGAGTTTTTCTTTTTCCGGTTTTTGTTGTCCTGACGTTAAAAAATGAATTTTTCTCTGTTCAGGATTTATATTCCTGTTGGTGTTCGCTTGATGAACTTTTGGTCGTGATATTATATTTGGTTTCGTTATGTATTTTGTCCTATTTTTGGTATTCTGTATATTATTTTTCTTCCTGTTAGCATTATTTTTAACAATCTGGGAAAATGACCTAGGTTTGCTTTCAGGTTTAGATCGTTTTTTCGTCCAGTTTCTTGTGGGCAATCTCTGTTAAGATCTTGAGAGTGATCTGGTTATTCTACGTTTTGTTTCCACATTCCTTGTTGGTAGTCTCTGTTGAGATCTTGAGAATGATCTCCTGGTTTTACTACTTCTCATGGTCTGGTCAAAGGAATACCTATCGTGTTTGTGCTTTTTGTTCATGTTGTGTGCGATAGGGTGTTTTTGTAGAAAAAGCGAAGAGTTATTACCGTAGTTCTTCTTTGATTCAAGGTAAGGTGAGTGTTTGTGTTGGCATGTGTTCTGGCGTATGTTGTGTTGATGAGATTGTCCACTTTTAATGCTTTTTCTCAGGGTTCCAGAGTCTTTACCGTAATTTGCAGCATATTCATCGAGAAATAATTGTTTCTGCTGCCATACCTTTCTTGATTTGTTTTCTTCTTTTGAGATATCTCCGATCCATAGTTCTCGTAGTTTTTCAGCTATAATACCAGTCGTTAGCTTTGAAATTTCAACTTCAATTTGGTCATCAATAGCTTCATATTTGGCTTTGTAGCGGGATTGTTTACATTCAGAAATGGAGATGTCGGTCCTGAATTTTGTCAATGTAAGTTCCCATCGGAGTTTTGTTTCTTCTTCTGGTTCTCCTGCAATTTCTGTAATTAGGTATTTACGAGGGAGTATGGGTGCCGTTAGAGAGAGCCATTTCGAATGTGTTTCGACATATTTTTCGCATCTGTATGCTTTCCAGAAATTTTGTTTTCTTATGTTAAGGAATTTTTTCCATGTCTTCCACATTTCTTTTCTTATTCGATGTGTTTTGTTTTATTTATATATATATGTGTGTGTGTGTGTGTGTGTGCGTAGATATATGCGTATATTAATTCGTTTTATTTATATATATATGTGTGTGTGTGTGTGTGTGTGTGTGTGCGTAGATATATGCGTATATTAATTCGTTAACCTCTGTATTAACTCTACAACTATTGAGCTTTGACAGTGGTCCCACTCATGTATACTGTTGAAGATGAAGAGAAGGACTGTAAAAACTAGCTTATCTTTATAATTTAAAATTGATACACACTACGATACTTTTTGCCTTATGACAGCTGATTTTCACGCCGTAACATTAGATACATTATATACCCCCCACCTAAGTAATGTCAGGGTCTCCTTAAATAGTTTATTGATAGCATTGTTGTAATAATTGTTGTTATTGTTCTAATTGAATGCCATAACTACTCCATATTTTCTTTTCTTTTCTTGCCTGTGTATTTTCTTCATTCTCGCATGCTCCGAAGATCTGACTGGTTATAATTCTGTATTGGCGATCGAGTGACGCAAAATTAGGCGGATAGCGATCTCTAGACAGGCCAGCTCAGTGAAACAAATGTAAGCTATGTGATTAAAAACTTTTTTGTATAGCAAACCATGTAAACCTTCTTTCCTGATTTATATATATATATATATATATATATATATATATATATATATATATATATATATATATATATATATATATATATATATATATATATATATATATATAATGTAGGCGGTGAGTTTTATTGTAGTACAATAAAGCAATGCAGATATCGGATAAGAAGCACTCTACAGTTTGTAGGACTGGAGTATACATAATATAAGATCAAAAGATGGTTAAAGGAGTTCCATGTATTTTATTATGCGCATCTCAAATGTTATATATGTTGATTTAAAACTGCACTATCCACAAGTGTTTTTTAGCCTTCATATCATGTTCTCCTGTTTTATCTGATGAAAACACAAATATTATTGCATGATGATGTTTGTTTTTGAAATGCGCATAATAAAATACATGGAACTCCTTTAACCATCTTTTGATCTTATAATATATATATATATATATAAAAACAAATAACAAAGGTGTTTCCTCAAAAACCAGTATGACTCTAAAAACCGGTTTGTCTGTGTGTTTACATACAGAATAGCTGGATACTCACAGTAAAGTAACCAGTGAAAGACTTGGTACATCTACATATGTATACGTGTGTGTATTCATATGCATACTAGTATTTCAGTATGCATATGTAGATGTACATTTTTAACTTATATATATATATATATATATATATATATATATATATATATATATATATATATATATATATATATATATATATATATATATATATATATATATATATATATATATATATATATATATATATATATATATATATATATATATATATATATATATATATATATATATATATATATTAATGGTGAAGGCGTGTGGCTGAGTGGTTAGAGAATTGTATTCACAATCTTGTTGAGGTTGTAAGTTCGATTCGTGGACCGGGCGATGCGTTATGTCCTTGGGCAAGACACTTTATTTCACGTTGTTCCTTCTACCTGGAGTTGCGACCTATAGATAGTACTAGCAACTGGAAAGACCGACGGAAACATTGTTTCCTCGGTCCGATTTGACGAAAGTCGATCGCTAAAAAAAAAATTAATTCAAAATATTAACAAAAATAGACATTCGTGTGATCAAGTATATTTTATTATACATATTTCAGCGGTACTGAGCTAGCTTCCCTAAACCTCGAGAAGCACCCAACCGACTGTTTTCAAACTTTACACATGTAATACTTATATTTCAGGGAATGTTCTCTCTCTCTCTCTCTCTCTCTCTATATATATATATATATATACATTCTCACACATATATATATACCTTATATTATATATACATATACTAACTATATAAAAACTTTCTAGTTATAATAAAATAATTAAGAAAATGTGTCTAACTCCCTCCACACAAGTTTAAAAGATAACAATTATATAACCAATAATATTTTATATACTCTATAAAGATTAATTTATAACACTACTACAATAATAAATAAACAACCCTGCATTTATCAACAACCTTAATTACCTCCGTTTATTATTAACCCCTTTGCAACTTCCTGTGTAAACTCATAAAATTAAGCAGCCTAACGGTTTACCAACAGCTTAATAACGGTTAATACAAACCCTAGAAAGGATAATTTGTAGATAAAAAATGCATAAGATAATATACCTACAATAACAACATGGCCAGTAATTCGGTGGAATCTACATTTAACAAACAAACACCTATTGACTTTAAACGACTCAAAATAATCCCATGGTTAATAGCTGTGAGTTACAAACAACATATACATATACATACGAACTACAACACATAAACACTTGAATGAAAATCCTATCCAACTCTATCACGTGCTTTGCATTAGACCTCACATAACAAATACCTACATCATCACCACATACCTCTCTAATAAATTGCAGACTATCTTAAACATTTATAACAATTATAACATGCTTTAACACCCCACACAAAATATGTTTATTTCAATTGCACTATAACTCTTTCCTCATACATGCCTTATTGACTGTATTGACTCCTGAATTGTACACCAGTTTTCCTTGCTTGTTACTTGTTTGCCTGTACATTTTGTTTATACCTCTTACACTTTCAACAAGTGCTGTCTGTAATTGTGTTCTCTCAAGCATAACATCTTTTTAACTCCTGACTCTCCACACGATGCTTTTGACACTAAAAACAATTATGTACCCTAAATGTTCTGAATGACTAGGATTTTAGTCATATGTTTCAACATTCCTCATGCTCCGATGGTTCCAGACTTCCCTCTGGAAGAAACAATTGTCAGCAAATAAATGTTCTAAACTAAAATTTGATCGTTTTAAGACTTTGTATCTCAGCTCTGTAAAACACTTGAAAATTTGCATTGAGTCTTTTATCATACCGGTAACCGGCTAGTACTTAGTACTACCATCCATATTTATAGTTGTATTAAACATATATAAATATAAATATCCTCATTACTAATTCTGTTCCTTCTTGTAGAGCTGACATATATAAAATTACCGATATTTTGATCAAAGATTATCTTCCTTTGTCTTTAGAGAACATACCTATACCATCTAAGGATACATATGAAAAACTACTGATTAATAATGTCAAATCTTTTATTAAAAGAGTTAGATGGAGGGCTTTCCACTATGATAGGAACCGCGCTGTGAAAGAACAAGATGCACCTTCGTTTGAAACATACGGCTTCAAAACATAAAATCCCTCCACACAATATCTTACTGGACTCATTTGAAAACGACCTTGTGTCACTTGTTAAAACAATTAAGTACAGGAAATACTACAATAAGAAGAACTTCCTAAATGACCTAAATTCCACCATAAAAAACTTTAATAAAAATAGGAATATCTTAGTACTAGCTGATAAAACTAAAAACATATATAGCCTAGATTACGATACATATAGAGAATTTATATATAAAGAACTTTATAGGAACTACAAAAAAGCATCTCATAAAAATCTGGATGACATAAATATTGAAGCCCGTAGTTTAATATGTAAATTAGGACTAGAGAGATATATTCAACTGTACACCCCTAATCCCTCACCATTCTCTTTGAAAGACCATAAGGATGACTTCAATACTAACCCCCCAATTAGACTTATTTGCCCATCCAGATCCGACATTGGTATTATTAGTAAAAACGTTTAGATAAAGTAATCCCCCAAATTAAACGAACAATTTTAACCTCTGGGGAAACACTAGTGAAGTAATCGAATGGTTTAATGGTATTAATGAATATAATAATAAGAAATTCATCCAATTCGATATAAACTCCTACTACACCTCTATTTCACCTATACTTTTAAATAAAGCATTAATAATGACCATGAACAATAGTGAACTCACTAGATCCCAGGTAGATATAATCCTTGGGACCAGGAAAACAATAATTAAATTTGAAGACCAACTATGGGATCTAGCGACTCGGCACAGGTAACCGACTTAGTTGGTCTATTTCTCTTAAACGAAATGCATAAGAACCTACCTTACCTTAACGGGGGTCTCTATCGAGACGACACACTTTTCCTCTTAGACTTTAAAAAATTCAATATAGAAAGAACTAGAAAACAATTACATAAAATATTTAAAAACTACAACTTAGGTATCACTTTAGATAAAAACACCAAAAATGTTAACTTTCTGGACGTTACTCTCTACTTAGACTCTAAAAAATATACTCCTTATCATAAACCTAATGAAAAACTTTTCTATGTTAATACCAACTCTAACCACCCTAAATCTGTATTGACCTCAATCATTAAAGGAGTATCTAATAGAATCTCCAGTCTTTCTTACAACGAGAATACGTTTAACCGTAACTCCCAATACTATAATGAAGCCTTAGCTCGTTCCGGCCATAGAGATAAAATTAAATTTAAACCTAAATCATCAACCAACCATAGACAACCTAATATAATTTCACACAACACGGCCACGAATAAAATTAAATATGATCATAGTATTGAAAACCCCGACCCCTATACAGAGGGCATAAAAAAAATTAAATCACACCACAGTAATATTTCATGAAACTTTACAGGCTCATAGATTACTCATCGGGGAGTGTCTTCTATATATCAGCGTATCGTTTCTTTTTATTCCGGGGTCATTCTGCAGATAAAAATCGATAGAGGGGTCACTTTTTTTTAGGTATCGAAAAATAAGATTTTTGGCTCTAGCTCCCACATTTTGCCACCGATTACGTTCAAATTTTAAAGCAAAATAGAATTTACCATTGCACATCCTGTAATTGCTTTATATTTTGCTTTTGTTGTTTAGGGACAGCGTGGCAGCCGCTTAAATATTCGAAAATATCACATTTTCGCTCAAATTTCCGCTTTTTCGGCTCTAGCTCCCACATTTCTCAACCGATTTCGTTCAAATTCGAAACTTCGGCTCCACCTCACACACGAATCAATTTATTTGGTTCAACTTTTATACTACGATAGAACCTATCATTGCACATCTTATAGTAGCTTTACACTTTGCATTTTTTGTTCAGGGGCGGCGACCTATCATTAGCTCCCACATTTTAAAACCGAGTTCGTTTAAATTCGAAACTTCGGCTCCACCTCACACATAAATCAATTTATTTGGTTCAACTTTTATACTACGATAGACCCTATCATTGCACATCTTATAGTAGCTTTACACTTTGCATTTTTTGTTCAGGGATGGCGTGGCAGCCGTTTAACTCTTCAAAATACGATTTCTTCCACCTCCCACATATTCCATACGATTTCACTCAACATTTCGCCATTTGCTACACCTTACGACCGATTTTCAAGAAACTCGCAGTCGCTAAGACCAACACCTTTTCATCAAAGCAGATACTGCTGTTAGTATTATATATATATATATATATATATATATATATATATATTAAAATAACAGATTAAAGTTTAAGCAAAGAATCGCTGCTTTCACCCTAACGGATCTTCTGAAACTAAAAAATCAATCTGTGAACGCAGAAGTAAATATTTCTAAAAAACGTTACACACTATATATACATATACTCACACACACACATATAGCGTCATAAGGTCGTAATGCAGACAGCCAGACATACAGACAGATATTATAAGGGCACAACGTTATATCTATGTATCTATCAAAAAAGAAAGACTAAGAATTATAGAAAGAGATCGCTAAATCGCCTAATGCGGTCCCTAGGGCATTGAAAATTTGAAATTCTTTTTCCTCAAAACACTCACAGGACCATAAGTATTACATGTGTAAAGTTTGAAAACAATCGGTTGGGTGGTTCGCATGCTTTAGGGAGTCAGGCAGACAGACATACATACAGACAGACAGACATACAGACAGACATTCTCTGTTTTAGATATATAGACTAGCAGAATGGCCCGGCGTTGCTCGGGATTTGCTCTAGGGTTCTTATATATTTGATATATATTTATCCTTATCGAGCCTCGTGAAATAAAAACGTTTGTTTATATTTTGTTATTGTGTATGCAAAAATATCTGCATGCGAATATATAATTATATATATATATATATATATTATAATAACAGATTAAAATTTAAGCAAAGAATCGCTGCTTTCACCCTTAACGGGATCTTCTGAAACTAAAAAAATCAATCTGTGAACGCAGAAGTAAATATTTTGAAAAACGTTACACACTATATATATATATATATATATATATATACACACACTATATATACATGCACACACACATAGCGCCATAATGTCGTAATGCAGACAGCCAGATATACAGACAAATATTTAAGGCCATGCTGGAGTACCACGGTGAGATCTCTATGTTATGTGTCTTTTGTGTCATCTTTGCACATTTTTTGCTGTCTAATTTTATATAATTAGGTATTTAGACTTCTGTGCAACAAACAAAGTTCCTCAAATTCTAAGTCTTACGACGTTACTTGTAAATGAAACCACGAATACTCTCAGGTCTCAAATAATAGGGGTGGGGTGGTGTTGGTGGAATATCGGTAATTTTTTCAAGTTGTTTTCGTTGATTTGTTTAAAAACCAGAATTAATCGTTTAGTCTATATACCGAGACCCCCAACCGATCCTATTGAATTTATGACATAAACCCCCAACGAAACCCACAACCGATCCTATTGAATTTATGACATAAAAAAATTAATTGTCGCAGGAATGCTTCCACATTTCCACATAAAATATAATTTCGCCGGAGATAGATTAACAAAATTTAATAAGCGGGTGTGGTGGTGGTGGTGGTGGAATAAACGCGGGATGGTTGGAAAATATCTGAAAAATTAACAAGCGGGGTGAAGGTGGGGGAAGATCATTCGTGACCCGAGAGTCTATACAAAAATACAAAGCATGACTGAATAAACTTTAAGATATACTCACTAATAACTATTCGCACACAAAGACAAACTTACACACATATATACAATTCTTGTTTATTCTATCATTTGACGTACATAATTTATATAGACGACAGCTATATATACATACATATATAGCTACATAACAACATACAAACATAAACTCATACATATAATATAGTATATATAATATACATACATTCATACATATATACATACATACGTTTCTATTGGTAAAAAATTATGAAATTATAAAACATACATACATACTTCCATACATACATATAACATACATACATATAACATACATACATTCATACATACTTCCATACATATATACATGCACACATACATGTATACATACATACTTCCATACATACATACATGATGGCTGCCCCCTCGTTATCGAGTATGGCTATTGCACGAGGAGAAAAAAAATTAATAGATAAATAAAAAATAAAATAAAATAAAAAAAAGAAATATATATATATATATATATACACACACATACATATACATATATACACGCATATATATATACATACACACATATACATTAATAACAATAATAATAATAATAATAACGATTTCATTTATTAGCCACAAGGGCCGACATGTAGGGGACAATACAAAGACAGGGACAGTGGGGGTTTACAATAAGGTCGAGTAAAAGTGCACAATGGCAAGACTAATTTAACAATGAAAATATAAAATATAAAATAAACTATGCAAAATATAACAAAATAAATTCCCCGATAGGGGGTGGACGACCCTGGGGTGATTCGGGTACCCCACCAATCCTGAACCACCCTGCGCTTCTAGGGCATCAAGGAGAGCACCCCTCTCCTCAAGTTATGGTCAGAGTAGGCCCATTCACACGAGCCATTCTCGCCGCATTCACCCACCTTTTAGCAAATGTACTGGGGGGCAGCACTTCTCTCTCCACCCTCACCCTCCTTTCCAGGTGAAACTTGAAGAAGTTGATGAGGGATTGGCCGAAGAGAAAAGTGTCTGTCTTTAGTCCGTTCAACCTGGTCCACCATATAATCTCTTTCGCAACTGCCACCAGACAGAGGAAAACAACAATAATAATATACATATACATATATATATACACACACACGCGCACACATAAACATATCTATACACACACACACACACACGATAGCAACTAACAGCGCTGCGATCGAATGTGGCTTTTTAGCCCAGCTAATGATCTAAAATGTCTTGCACAGAGTCGGCAACCAAAACATTCACTGGGAATAGTCGGCTGTGGTTGGAGTTCATGTACTTGTGCATGTCGCTTGAGCCCTCCTGCTGATTTACATTCTCTACCACATGTTTGGCAAGCATGATGAGTAGCATCTCCAACAGCAGCCTGGTAGTCAACCACTGGTCTTACTTTATGACTGCGAAGATGACTTTCAAGTCCAGCTTTGCTGAGGCAGAGTCTCGCACAGACGCTGCATGTCAGCACCATAGGAGGACCCTCGCCGTCTGGAAGTGCAACAGCAATGCCCTTCCTCACATCCCGCTTTACTTTCACGTATGCGATTCGAGATGCCTCAAAGGCAACTTTTCCCTCAAATACAGTCTTTCTCCATTTATTACGATCAGCAGCAATATTTTCCCATGTATCAGCAGAGATGTTAGCGTCTTTCAAAGAGGCTTTCAAGGAGTCCTTATACCTCTTTTTTGGTTTATGTGGCGGTCGTTTTCCTTTAACCAACTCTCCATAAAGAGTTGTTTTGGTATTCTAGAATCCTTCATCCTGGCAAGGTGACCACTCCAACGGAGTCGTTGCCTAAGCACAAGAGCTTCTATACTGTCACACATAGAGCTTTCCAAAATCTTGACATCACTGATGTGGTCCCTCCAGTGAACGCCATGGATCCGTCTGAGACACATCTGATGGAAACGCTCCAATTGCTTAAGGTGGTGTCGATATGTGACCCACGTCTCGCAAGCATAAAGAAGACAAGAGAGCACACATGCCTTGTACACCTTTACCTTTGTCCTCCTGCATATGTCTCGCCGACCCCAGAGTCGCCTTTCTAGCTTTCCGAAAGCATCACTTGCTTTCCTAATCCTAAGTGAGATTTCACTGTCAAGGTTGCTGTATCGATTGACAGTGCTTCCCTACCATACACATAGATATTTGGTTCAGTGTACTGCTTACCAGGGGTAGGTTGGTACATGACGACGGTTTTCTTGAGACTGACAGTCAATCCTAGGGCAGTGCAAGTGTCAGAAAATGCATTCAAAATGTGCTGCATATCACTCTCTGTGTGCGCTACATGATCGTAATCATCTGCATACAAGAGGTCTCTTATGATTGATGTAAATACGTTTGTCTTTGCAGCAACGCGCCTGATGTTAAATATGCTGCCTGAGGTTCGATATCGGATGTAAACACCATGCTCGCAATTCCTGAATGCAATACAGAAAACCATTGCAAAGTATATGGCAAACAGGGTCGGTGCTGGAATATCCCCCTGTTTCACTCCATTTTTTACTGAGATAGGCTCCGACATGTTACCTCCGACATTAACCCAAGCCTTCATGTCGTCATGGAAAGACCTAACTAAAGCAAGGAACTTTATCAGGGCAACCAAGTTTCTGGAGAACCTTCCATAATGCATCTCTGTTAACAGTATCGAAAGCTTTTGTCAGATCGACAAAAACCTGATACAGATCCAAGCCTTGTTCCATGCACTTCTCCTGGAGCTGTCTAGCTGAGAAGATCATATCAGTAGTGCCACGTCCAGCACGAAAACCAGATTGACTTTCAGGAAGAACACAATATGCAATGTGTGTCAGCAGACGGTCCAGAAGCACCCTACATAAAACTTTCCCCACGACAGAAAGCAATGATATACCTCTGTAGTTCCCACAATCATTCCAGTTACCCTTTCCCTTGTACATGACCACCATTACTGCATCTCTCCAGTCCTCAGGTACGGATTCATTAGCCCATATCCTGCCAAACAAAGAGTGAAAATGTTGCAGGAGTCTCTCACCACCATATTGTAGGAGCTCAGCATGTATGCCATCCATACCTGGAGATCTTTCATTGTTCAGCTTCGAAATAGCCACTGCAACCTCCACAAGCGTCGGAGGTTCTGCGAGAGCTACTTTCACAGGAATTTCTGGAATGAGATTGAGGAAATTTTCATTGACGACAGACAGCTGATTCAAAAGATCATCAAAGTGCTCTCGCCACATTCGAAGAATTCCTTGTGAGTCACGAAGAAGTTCTTTGCCATCCTTGCTGCGAAGCGGTGTCACTAGAGAAGAAGAGGGTCCATAAACCTCACGCAAGAGACTGTACAACAGCTTTGTGTTATTGGAATCTGACGCAGTTTGTATCTCACTAGCCTTCTCACTCCACCACTGATCCTTCATCTGAGAAAGACTCTGCCTAACACGTGATTTTACATCCTTGAGTTCCTCATGCAACGTATTCCTCTCCTGTGGTTTTGCCGTCAAGTAGCGTGACAGAGCACGTCTCTTATCAGCCAACAAGTTTTCTATATGTACATCATTCTCATTAAACCAGTCCTGATGTTCTCTCTGCACCAATCCCAGAACACGCCTGCCTACATCATAAACCGACTTTTTAAGGGTCGGCCAATCCTCACCAAGATCTGCAGCCTGCATCTCTTCTTCCAATGCCCTCTTCACATTTTTATCCTTAAGACGAGCAGCATTCAATATTTTGGGCAGGGCAACACCAGGAGCCCGGATTTTACGTTTAGTGATTAGTTTCACTTTTGTGCGTACCAGGCGGTGGTCCGTCCAGCACTCAGCTCCACGAAGAGCACGAACACACTGCACATCCTCTCTGTCACGCATCCTGACTAGGACGTAGTCCAAAAGATGCCATTCCTTAGATGCAGGATGCATCCATGTGGTCTTGAATTTGTTCTTTTGTTGGAACATGGTGTTGGTAACACACAGATCCAGCTCCTCACACATCTGCAGCAGGAGCATACCATTGTTGTTACACTTTCCCACCCCATGCCTTCCGATTACATTCCATGTGTTAAAATACCTACCAACTCTAGCATTAAAGTCACCAAGCACGATGACGTTGTCTGCCTGAGGGATATTTCTTAAAACACCTTTCAAGGCATGGTAAAAGGACACTTTTTCTTCATCGACAGAATTCATAGTTGGAGCATACACACTCACCAGGGTCGCATATCATCCTTTGTCCAGCGGAATTCTCATAGACATAAGACGCTCACTAATGCCTACTGGGAATTCTTCTAATTTATTCACAAGAACAGTCTTAACAGCAAATCCTACCCCAGCCTCTCTTCTGGTTCCTTCATCTCTTCCTTTCCAGAAGAATGTATATTCTCCACAAAATTCTGTAAGATGACCATCTCCAGCTAACCTCGTCTCAGATAAAGCCACGATGTCAAGATCGTAACGTCGAAGCTCCTTTGCAACAAGAGCGGTCCTTCGTTCAGGACGCTCCAAGGAATCCCTGTCAAGCAGCGTCCGTACGTTCCAGCAGCCAAGAAAATGCTTTGTTTGGCTCTATTACAATGGCACGATGACGAGCGGGCCCAGACTGTGATAACCTGGGGCCCCTGCCCTTATTGCCAATTATCTTTTTTGTTCCAGAACCTAAATTGCCAATTATCTCTTTTATATTGTTCTGGAACATCATTGAATTGGAAAAAAAAAAAAAAAAAAGTAATAATAATAGTAACAATAATAATAATAATAATAATAATAATAATAATAAGGGAAGAAGACGCACGAGGTGACGGAGGTCATGAAATCGCTCCCGTAAGTTTTGAATTTTTAACATATTTAAATCATTTGTGAAATAACAACTCTTAGTACAAATGCTACGTAAAGCACCCGGCTTGAGCCCCCAAAAATTCGGACCCAAAATATATTGTTATAAGGCTCAAATATTCAAATATTCAACTTTGTATTGTACACTGTATATCCAAAAAAAAAAAAAATGGCTATAAATGGAAGAAGAAGAACCACCCCCCTCCTCTCCTCTGGCTACACTATATAGGACAGCTAAACTCACCAACACCAGAAACTAGATACACCACCCACCCCATCATCTGTGTACACTAAACACAACAGCCAGATAACGACATTTTCACCTTCACCGCCACCGCTCACTACGGCCATCATTACCACCACTATCCCATCACCGCCGCCACCACCCCTTGACTCCTTCACTGCTGCCACCGCTACAGCACCATCACTACAGTAATACGGTCGCATCACCGCCACCACTGCCTCGGTATCGACATCACCACCACCACTGTCTCAGTATCGCTACCGCCGCCAGTCTCCCACTTCTCCCTGCTGGCTGCTACTTCCACATTATAGAATTCCTACTACTAACAAAGAGGAAGGCATCAAAATATATAGATAGACTCAAAAGAAAAAAGAAAAAACAAACAACAAAACCAAAGCAGCACAGCAACAACAGCAAAAACGAGAAAAACAAACAGAGAAAAACAAAAACAAAAAAAGAAACCCCAAAAACGTAAAGAAAATAAGAATGAAGAGAGAAGCAGGCGGACGGACAGAGAAGAGGGGGGAAAAAGTAAAACTTAAAAAACAAAAACTAAGTCAGACATTCGAATACTACATTACAATGAAACTTATGCTTATTCATTTTTGGGGCCCTTTCTGCCCGTGTGTTTGTTTGTTTATGTGTGTTCGTATACAGCGTGGTGATAATGCCACACAAGGGCCAAGTGGGATGGCGGATCCACAGATGGCTATGTAAACATACATTCGCCAATCCTCGATAAGAGTGTTTAAATATCGAACATAAACAGTTCGAATAACGGTGAAATGGAGACTAGAACGTCATGTGACAGACTCTCACCCAACAGGTGCCCCCTGGCTCAGCAGCAGGAACCTGACTGTCAACCAAATACTGATGATGTTGGAGGAAGAAGAAGAAGGAAAGGGGCCAGAACCAACTGGACGAAAGAATTGAATAGAACTGTTATGCAATGCTACCTGAAAAGTAACCCCAAGGAGAGGGGCTACAGGAGACGGATGCATAACATCTGGAACGAGATTGGTTTATTTAAATTAGATGAACAAAAATTGGCCGGGCAGGCTCGGGTAATAAGAACTAATGGGTGGATAAGCGAGCTGGAACTGGAGGAACTGAGCAGAGAGAATGGCTTGGAGATGGCGGGTGTAGTATGCCAGACAAGCGAGCCGGTGGGAAATGAAGGTGAGGAGGTCCTGAGAACGGAGGAACCACCCGAAGCAGACAATGATCTGAATACTGAGATAAATAATACCTGGAACAGAGATACGGCCACTGAGGAGATGAATGCTGACGGGCTAGGACAAGATTCGGTTGACATCCTAAATTTAGTGGTAGATGAATTGAACAATGATAGTGGGAGACCTATGAACCTAAGATTTGTAGACAGGAAAAAGTTAAAAGAAACAACAGCTAAGGTAAACAAAGTCATCCCATACCTTGAGGCGAGGAGCCTTCACCAGTGCAACAATATCCTCAAAGCAACAGCAAATACGGTGAGGAAACTACTTGGTATAAAAGCGAGAGGAAACAACAGACAAGAAAGAGCAGAGCCGTGGTGGAAGAAGCGACTGAGTGGGCAAATCGGGGAAATGAGAAATGACATAGGAAAGCTTGAGTCACTACTGAATGGGACACTAAAAAACATAGGCACTAAAAATAGACTGGAAATAAAATACAAAACTAGGAGTAAAAAGCTAAATATTATCATAGAGGAATTGAAGCAACGCATTGTAGCAAAGAGTGCCAAAATCAGGCGATACGAGAACAGAGTCAGTCAGTATAAACAGAACCGCATGTTCGACAACAACCAGAAGATGCTGTTTGGACAGCTTGAGGGGAAAGAAAGAGGCAACGACTTGATCCCTGGGGCGGAACAAGCTAAAACATTCTGGAGAGGAATATGGGAGCAGGATGTTAGACACAATGCCCAGGCAGGGTGGATTGAGACAGTACAGAGGGAGATAGGTGAGCAGGCACAACAACAGACTGATTTGAGTATCACAGTTGAAACTCTTAAGGGGCAAGCCAAAAAACTAACCAACTGGAAATCATCAGGCCCAGATGGTGTGCAGGGGTATTGGATTAAACATTTAACATCCCTCCACCCGAAGCTGACGGCCATGTTCAATGACTGCTTGGTGTCGAGTGAGGTGCCAGAGTGGTTGACAAAAGGTACCACAGTTCTGATAATGAAAGACCGAATCAAGGGTAATGATGTTACCAACTATAGACCTATCACATGTCTGCCCGTAATGTGGAAACTGTTGACGAGCATTGTGTCTGAGGAAATCTACCATCACCTCCACACAAACAACTTGTTACCGGACAAACAGAAAGGATGCCGAAAGAAGTCACGTGGTACAAAGGACCAGTTGCTTATTGATAAGATGGTAATGGGGAATTGCAGGAGGAGACACACTGATCTTGCCATGGGATGGATAGACTACAGAAAGGCATTTGACATGGTGCCTCATTCCTGGATCACCAAAAGCCTGGAGATCTTCAGGGTGGCAGATAACATCAGACAGTTGCTGGGCAGGAGTATGGGGTCCTGGGAGACAGAGTTGACATCAACTGGAGTATCCTTGGGAAGCGTGAAGATCAAGAGAGGTATCTTCCAGGGAGATAGCCTGTCCCCTCTGTTGTTTGTCCTTGCCCTGATGCCCTTGACCATTATGCTGCGAAAAGTGAGAGCAGGATACAAGTTGGGAAGGGGAGAGCTTACCATCAATCACCTCCTCTTCATGGACGATCTTAAGCTCTTCGGGAAAAGTGAGAAGGAGTTGGATGTGCTTGTTGACACTGTCCGTATTTTCAGCAGTGATATATGTATGCAGTTTGGTATTGGTAAATGTGGAGTCATTGTGATGAAGAGGGGTAGGTTGAGCAGAAGTAACGGGATCCAGATACCAACAGGTGAGATGATAAAGGAAATTGACTCTGAGGAAGGATACAAGTATTTGGGCGTTCTGGAGGCTGATGGCATAAAGAACAAAAAAATGAAGGAATTGTTAAGAACTGAATACATTCGGAGAGTAAGGAGCGTATTGAAGTCACATCTGAACAGCAGAAATGCCATAAGCGCAGTAAATTCCCGAGCTGTGTCTATTATTAGGTACAGTGCGGGAATTCTGAGATGGAATGTTGCTGAACAAAAAGAAATGGATAGGAAGACTAGGAAGCTATTGACTATCTACAACATGTTCCACAAGAGGAGTGATGTCGATAGACTCTACCTAAGGAGATCTGAGGGTGGAAGAGGTCTTATCAGCATAGAGGACTGTGTTCAGATGGAGAAAAACAACCTATACAAATACGTGACCTATAGTAAGGAGCCAATGCTCAGAACTGTACTGAAGGAGGGGACAGTAGGCCAGGGGATGTCCAAGGAGGAAATAACATCAAGGAGGAAGAGCAGCCTTAAGGGAAAATCCCTTCATAGTACCTTCTTTGAGAAAACTGAATTTAGAGATCCACAGACATGGAACTGGTTGAGAAGAGGAGACCTCAAAAAGGCTACAGAAGGAATGCTAATGGCTGCGCAGGAGCAGGCCCTCAAAACGAAGTGGTTGAAGCACCATATCTACAAGGAGGAGGCTAGCCCACTGTGCAGGATCTGTGGAGAGAGAGAGGAGACTGTGGCTCACATTGTGTCCGAGTGTAAACACCTAGCCCAGACCCACTATAAGGGCTGGAGACACGATGTGATGGGCAGGGTGATCCACTGGCACCTGTGCAAAGTAAACAATCTACCACATTCTGAGAAATGGTATGAGCATAGGCCAGAGGCGGTGATGGAGAACAGTCAGGTGAAGGTGCTGTGGGATTTTAGGATACAGACGGACAAAAAACTGGAACACAATAGACCTGACCTGGTGGTTGTGGACAAAGAAAAAAGATCGTGCCTGATTGTGGATGTGGCCTGCCCGTTCGACACGAGAGTGCAAGAGAAGGAGAGGGAGAAAATTAACCGATACCAGGACCTAAAGTGGGAGGTGAAAAGGATTTGGAACTGCCATGAAGTCAAAGTGATCCCGATTGTCATAGGCGCACTGGGGACTATCTCCAAAGGTTTCCAGGGATGGTTAAAGAAAATCGGCCCCTTCACGCTTTTTGGAACGCTTCAAAAGGCATGCTTGCTTGGAACAGCAAGAACCCTCCGATACGTCCTGAATATCTGAGGCTGCAGGTAGTGGCTTGATATTCAATCCAACGGACTTTCCAGTTAACCAACATCAATGACTGAGATTCAAGGAATAACAATAACAATAATAATAATAATAATAATAATAATAATAATAATAATGTTTTCTTTATTAACCACAAGGGTTTACATAAAGTAGACATTAAGGATAGTACAGGACAATACAGGACGGTACAAATGGGCATTTCTGCGTGTAAAAAAAACAGAGGATGAAATAAGATTACAAAGAAAAATTCCCCAATAGGGGGGAGACTTCCGAGGGACATTTGTGGAGAAAGCCCATTAAAAGACCACAGTGGCCCTGACCACCAGGGCAAGTGCCCTCTCCCAGTTTTCCACCTTTAATTTACAGACACATACTCAGAGAAGGCCCATTCATTCGGGCCATACTTGCTTCTCTCACCCATCTTTCAACAAAATGCTGGGAAGAGAGCACTTCCCTCTCTACCCTGATTTTCCTTTTCAGATGAAATTTGAAAAAGTTAATCAGGGCATCACCGAAGAGGTAAGTGCTCGTCTTCAGCCCTTTCAAACGTGTCCACCATACTATCTCTTTCGCCATGGCCACCAGACAGATAAAAACTGCCTGCCCTTCCCGGCTAAAGGAAGAGGGCGGGGCAATCCTCACGATGGACTCAGCTGATAGCTGGATCCGTCCTACACGTGACAGCAGGTGTTCGACATAAACCCACAAGTCAGCAATGCTCGGACACTGGACGAGTGCGTGCAGGACGGTTTCGTCGCCCTGTGCGCATCTCGGACATGCCCGGCTGACGGCACCTCCATGCCTGTAAAGTTTATCCCGAACTGGCAAAGCACCCCGGTAGCACTGCCAGGCCAGGGATTTCTGGAAGTTGTCCATAGGCCCCGGCCCGAAAGTCCTTCCGAAGAGATTGGCTAGTTGATTTTCGTCGACGCCTAGAGTTTCTCCAAGTACGTCGTCGCTCTTCCCCTCCACTAATCCCCTATAGAACGCCAAGGTGGAGTTTCCACCGATCACATTGCCCGATTGGTCGAGGGCTGTGAGCGCCTGAAGACATTCCAGTCTCCAAGCGCTCCCTCTCGGTCTTCGCTTGACCCAGGACTGCAGCTCCGTCAAGGAGACGAGCTGGGGAAAAACGTGTCTAGCAAACGGCGACCACACCTGATCACCGTCGAGGAAGAGGTGGAGATGTCGTAGCCTGAGCGCGTGTCTGCGCATCATCAGCCACGGCATGCCCAGCCCTCCACGTAGCGGGTGTTGACAGCAGATGGACCGCCTGACCATCGGAGCGCGTCCCTTCCACAAGAAGCGAAAGAGCAAACGCTCCAGCGCAGTCAGGCGGGGCTTAGGACAAGGTACGACGGTCAGGCGGTAGTAGATGACGGACGCGATGTACGCGTTAGCCACCTCCGCTCGACCTTTCAGGGATAGCTTCCTCTCGGCCCATTTCTGGGTGAGAGAAGCCACCCTGTCGTCACCTCGTCCCAGTTTTTGTCCGTCTGGAGGTCTGGACCGAACCAGACCCCTAGCAATTTAGCCGGTCCGTCTGTCCAGCGCCCGACGACGCTGTTGGACGGCATGGACCTGCCTCTCCAGGTGCCGAGCTGCAGGCCCACTGACTTTTCCTGGTTGATCATTGCTCCTGTCACCGCTTCGTATTCTCTTAGTGTAGTGCCGATCGCCTCGATGTGTTTGGCGTTCGACACCACTACGGTGACATCGTCGGCATATGCTGACACGGATCTTCCGCATCCTAGTTCGCGCGGGATCCCCCTCAACGTCTCCAGTTTGTGCAGTAATGGCTCGAGAGTCAATACGTACAATAGGGACGAGAGGGGACATCCTTGGCGGACCGAGCGCATGATGTTGAACGGTTCCGAAAGGTGACCGTTCACTCTCACTACAGAGCAGATGTTGCTGTGCATGGCAGCGATCCAGTCTCTGAAGACGGGCCCAAAGCCAGCCGCCCTCAGGACTGCCTCTAGGTAACGATGGTCGACCCTATCGAAGGCTTTCGACTGATCTAAATTGATCAAAGACCCACCCGTGCCAGGTTCCCTAGCTACCCTCTCTACGATGTATCGCATGAGGTGGAGGTTGTCGTGGATGGATCTGTCGGGAATGGCGCATGTCTGTGCCTCTCCCACCAGACCACCAACGACAAGCGCCAACCTCTTTGCTAGCACCTTGGCCAAAATCTTGAACTCTGTGTTTAGCAGAGTTATGGGCCTAAAATTATCTATGTTATCCCCCTTGTTCGGATCCTTTCTCAGCAGCGCCACGCTCCTCGGCTCACAGAGCTGGGAATTCTCCCGTTCTGTTGCCAGTTGCAGTAGACGTCCGCCAAGAGGCCTCCGAACAAGTTTGGCATTTGTACGTAAAGTTCATAGGGCAGACCATCCAAACCAGGCGATTTACCCCTTGTGCAAGTAGTCATTGCATCCCGTACTTCAGCGGTTGTTATCGGCTTTTCGCAACACTCCGCCTCAGTGGCCGAAAGCCGCGGCAGTCCGTCGAGGTAGACACTAAAGTCCATCCCTCGATCCGGCCCGCCACTGCCCCCGAACAGTTGAGCGAAGTGTCGCTGAAAAGCTTCACACATTTGCCCGGGATCGAGTAGCATGCGCCCGTCGTGGTCCACCAAAGACCGGATCGTGGCTTTGTTGCCACGACGCGCCTCCGCCACTCGGGCCCATTGAACGGCTTTCGTCCCCTCGTGTCTGAGAGCACGCACCCTAGCTCTGACAACGCAGCCTTCGTGCTTTGCATTGAAGAATTGGCCAAGGGCCAATTTCGCCGCAAGTACGTCGGTCGCGATGTCTTTGCTAAGCGCCTCATCTAATTTTCTAACTAGTTCTCCCTCTGCTCTATTTTTCTCTATTGCTAAAGTCTTACTAAACCTAATGGACTCTATTCTAATTGCTCTTTTCACAGCAAACCACCACTTGTTGTTGACGATGGCCCCCGTCAACGCCCGCTTAACTAGTTCGCTAATCCGGTCTCTGTAGGCCTTGCGCGCTGGTAAGGACGCGTTTAGCTTCCAGTAGCCGGGTCCTCGCCTATGAAGGCTATCTAAGTCAAGCACACAGATCACGAATTTGTGGCCCGTGTAGCTGACTATCTTGAATTGTGGACAGCCTATGCTAGACCTATCTATTTCCCTACAAAATACTCTATCTAGATATGATCTGGATGACCCTATGCGATTTGTCCAAGTCCACATTGGTGCATTCGGGAAATCTATTCGGTACCTGTCAGACAGTTCAAAACGTCTGAGCAGGTCGGTGAGACTCTTGCACCCTCCTTCCCTATCCACTAATCCCACACAATCCCAGCGTGCATCTAAGATCCCGTTCCAGTCGCCCACTAACACTAAAGAGCGGGAAGTTCCAAGAAAGGTCTCCAGACGCCGGAAGAAATCAGGCCGCCCTGCTCCTGTCGGGGCATAGACGGCCACTAACCTGAAAGCTTGTCCGTCTCCGCTGGTCACGTCCAGCACCACCAACTTACCTTCTGGGTCCAGGAAGATGGCCCGTATGGCAAGATCCAAACCTCTCCGAAAAAGCACAGCAACTCCTCCCCCCGATCCCGGACGGCTGGGAGATGCGTACACATCGTAGCCGCCGAAGATCGGTGCGAAAGCCTGTGCTTCGGAGATTCTGGTCTCGCTGATGGCCACTACATCTATGTTTAGTGACCTGAGGTCGTTGAGCAGGTGGCCCTGCTTCCATGACGACCCCAAGCCACGCGCATTTATGCTGCCTATTCTGAGTGAGGTCATGTTGAAAAGGAGTGGAAAAGATGGGAAAGACCACTTACCTTACTTCTCGTAGGGGAAGGACGGTTTTTCCATCCTTTTCCCTGCTTGTGGCTTCCTCAGGAAGGATGTCCTTATAAATCCTCCTGGAGAGTGCTTGTCGGAAGTCTCCGATGTCTTTGGGGAATTTTTGTTTTAGTGTCATGTACGTTTTCTGTGTGATGCGAGTGATTTGTATGTGTGGAGGTGGTGTGAATTTTGGGGTTGTTGTGTAGTCTTTTTCTGTGATGCTGGTGTTGTGTTGGATGTAGTGTAATAATTGCTTGTTGTTCAAATTTAATGCTGTGTAGTGTGTATCGTTTTGGTTGTTTTGTTTTGTTTGCGTTTGTTATGGGTTTGTTTCTGTTTCGCATTTTGGTGACTTTTGTGGTGTAGGTGATGGTGGTGTTGGAGTTAATGATGGTGATGGTGTTGGTGTTTGGGTTGATGGGGTTGGTGATGCTGGTGTGGATGGTGGCATATCTGTCCTAACTTTTTTGTTTCTTAGTTTATTTGTTTCCTTCTGTATTTTGTTTTTGGTGGGGGAAGGAAGAGAATTTTTTCTTTTTTGGTTTCTTTTTTTTTTTCCGGATATCGTTTCCCATTCCTCGTCGTCACAATCTGTCTCCAGTTGTGATAGGCCGGGGAGTGGAAAATCCTCCACAGGCGTTAGTTTTGGTTGTGGCGTGGTGGATGGTGTAGGCGCTGGTGCTAGTTCTGAAGCGTTGGGTGGTGGTGGTGTTGGTTTTGCTGGTGGTGGTGGTGGTGTTGGTTTTGCTACTGTTGCTGGGGTTGTTGCTGTTATAGTTGCTTCTGTTGTTGCTGCTACAGTTGTTGCTGCCATCTCTGCTACTGGTGGTGTTGATGGTTGTGTCACTGGGGTGGGTAGGAGAGGTGGCCTCAACCTTTTAGCCTGAGGGCAGAAAGCCCTTAGGTGGGTTCCTTCACCACAAACGACACACCTAGGTCTTCTGCCCTCGACTATTACCGTGAGGTGGCTGCCGTCAGTGAGGTCTATTACCTCTGGGATCTCCTCAATGCTTTTTTGGTCCGCTTGGATCAGGAGCTCCATCCCAGATCCGGACCAGTTCTCCTGCTTTTCTTATGCTATTGCTATTATTTTTGTGTTGGCTTCGATGCCGGCGAGGACGGCCGCTATTAGCCAGGGAATTTCGATGGCCGGTGGAACGTGGGTCACCCTGATCTTTACGAGTCTCTGGCCACAATAGCTTGGGACGAGTGTGAAGTCGTCACTTCTTAATGGGGCCATGGAGTGTTCTCTAGCCTCCTCTGGTGTTTCAAAGAACACGTCCACGGTTCCATACTTCTGCCCACGTCTGATGTGGGTTTTTCTTGCCCACACATGTCCCAAAGCTTTTTGGATTTGGGATTCGGATGCCCGTTCCACTCGGCGCGATTTTACATTTATAGTTCGATACGACACGGTGCATAGGCGCCGATGCTCCATTTTATTAGGTGGGGGGTGGGGGTGGGGGTGGGGTGAGGCTGACCCTGTACCCATCTTTCTTTACCATTTGTTTGGCATTTTCTAAATCCTCCTGAGTTACCGTAAATGCTTCGAACTGTTTTGCTACTATTGCAAAACTGGGGGTCGTTTTTATAATGTCATTGTTGTTGTTGCTATCGTTATTTGTGTTAATATTAATTTTAGTTTCAGTTGTGGTGGTGGTGACGTCAGTCGTCTTTGGTGGGGAAGAGTCCATTTTGCTTGATTTCATTTCGACATCACGAGTTAATTTATTTTTTTCTTCTTTTGTTTCTGTTGTCGCGGTGGTGGTGGGGGTGGTGGTTGTCGCGGTGGTGGTGGTGGTGGAGGCTTTAACACCTGCAGTCATTGGTAATAGCGGGAAATGAATGTCTGCCTGAGACATATTTAAAATATTGCTACTGCTTATATATTTTTTTTGTGTTGGCAAACGTAGTAACATTTACAATGGTGGTGTCGGTGTGAGGTGTTATTTTGTGAGGAAGGCTTTCAGCTGCTTGGTGCAGAGGGGAATTAGCCATTTTTTTCAAAGAAATTTTTTGATAATAATAAAGTTTAAATGTTTTTTTTGGGCACAAGGCCCCAATCTTTTTGGGTGTCCTTTTCGGAAAACAATGTATGTGCGCTTATAAACAGTTAACAATAAAATTTTCCATAAATGACAATTTTTAACAAACGGAAATAACAAACCTTTGCGGAGCTCACGATGATACGATTTACTACGTAGGTCGCCAATAATAATAATAATAATAATAATAATAATAATAATAATAATAATAATAATAATAATAATAATATGTTCAATATGACAATAATATGTTCAAAAACAACCAAAGAAACTTCTACAGAAAAATTGGTAAGTCAACAATAACTGCTAAATCAATACCACCCAAGGAGGAAGTGCAAGAATTCTGGGAAAAGATCTGGGCCGAAGAAAAAGTTAATAACATACATGCCCCATGGATAGACAGACAAATGAAAGAAACAGCTCACCTTGAAGAACAAACATGGGAAAATATAACAGTTGAACAGCTGCGCTTGGCTCTAAGAAAAACCAGCAAATGGAAATCCCAATAAAACCAATAAAACCAATAAAATTTTCCATAAATGACAATTTTTAACAAACGGAAATAACAAACCTTTGCGGAGCTCACGATGATACGATTTACTACGTAGGTCGCCAATAATAATAATAATAATAATAATAATAATAATAATAATAATAATAATAATAATAATAATAATAATAATATGTTCAATATGACAATAATATGTTCAAAAACAACCAAAGAAACTTCTACAGAAAAATTGGTAAGTCAACAATAACTGCTAAATCAATACCACCCAAGGAGGAAGTGCAAGAATTCTGGGAAAAGATCTGGGCCGAAGAAAAAGTTCATAACATACATGCCCCATGGATAGACAGACAAATGAAAGAAACAGCTCACCTTGAAGAACAAACATGGGAAAATATAACAGTTGAACAGCTGCGCTTGGCTCTAAGAAAAACCAGCAAATGGAAATCCCCAGGAAAAGACAAAATACAAAACTTTTGGATAAATGCCTTCACAGAGTCTCATGAGCTGTTGGCCCAACTTTACAATGAAATAGTTAAGGAGCCAGAAAAGATACCATCATGGCTAGTTAATGGCATTACATTCCTGCTACCGAAGAATGATGAGACAAACAATCCCAAAAATTACAGACCGATAACCTGCTTGACCACAATGTATAAAATTTTAACATCAGTCCTAACTGAATACACATATGACCACCTGATAACAAATGACCTATTTCCCATTGAGCAGAAAGGGTGTAAACGAGGCTCATATGGCTGTAAGGATCAGTTTCTGGTTAACAAAATGATACTGGAAGATTGTCATAATAGACACAAAAATCTATCGATTGCTTGGATAGATTATAAAAAAGCATTTGATAGTTTGCCACACAGTTGGATTGAAAATTGTTTAGAGATTTTCAAAATATCCCCCGTTGTCAGGAGGTTTTTGTCATTCAGTATGAAGACATGGAAAACGACACTCCTTTTGAATAGTGAAACAAAATCACTGGAAGCTGGAGAAGTTAATATTAATTGTGGAATTTTTCAGGGTGACTCTTTATCACCGCTTTTATTCTGCATCGCACTTATACCATTAAGTAAAATGCTCAATGAAACAAAACATGGATATAGAGTCTATGACAAAACCATTAATCACCTGTTCTACATGGATGACCTGAAACTATTCGCAAAAAATGATGAACAATTGCAAGGGCTATTATCCACTGTGAAGCAGTTCAGTGATGACATTAAAATGGAGTTTGGACTGGATAAATGCGCCAAAGCAACGTTCACCAGAGGAAAGCTGCTGAAGAGTTCAGACATTAATCTTGATCGGGGGAACGTGATAAGAGAGCTTGATCAAGAACAAACTTACAAATATCTAGGTGTTTGTGAAGGAGACGGAATCAAGCACTCGACAATGAGGGAAAGGATAAGGAAGGAATGTTACCGCAGAGTCAGAGCAATCTTAAGAACGGAATTGAATGCAAGGAATAGGATCGATGCCATAAACACGCTTGCCATACCAGTAGTAACCTACAGTTACAATGTCATCAACTGGTCAAGCACAGAGATCCGTAGGCTCGATACAAAAATCCGAAAATTCTTAACCATGCACAGAATGCATCACCCTAAGGCAGACATAGATAGAATATATCTCCCTAGGAAAGAAGGAGGACGTGGGTTAATCCAGTTAGACATTGCGTTGAAAACTGCAACAATTGGATTATCCACATATCTAAGGGAATCACATGATTGGATGATCAAACTCGTTTTGAAACACGAAAGCACCAAAAGATCATATTCCATTACAAAAGATGCACAAAGATACAGTAATGGACTACAAATTTCAGAAGTCCCATTTACTGCTGAAATGGAAAACACAGAAAAAGCAAAGCAGGTAAAAGTAACTGCAAAGAAAGAACTGCTACAGAAACTGGCTAAGAAATGGCAAGAAAAGCCTCTGTATGGAAAATACCCAGAGCGAGCTAACAATCCTGATGTTGACAAAACTTTAACCCATCAGTGGTTGGCATCCTCTGGACTGAAATCGGAGACTGAAGGACTGATTATATCGGCACAAGATCAGTGTCTGCCAACAAAAAATTACCAAGCCAACATAATAAAAAATGGGTGCAGCCCATTATGCCGTGTATGCAAAAAACAACCAGAGACCATTGACCATATAATTTCAATGTGCAGTCCTATAGCTCCAACCGAATACCTAAACAGGCATGACAGAGCTGCACAATACATACATTGGATAATGTGTAAGCATTTTGACCTGCCCCATCAAAAGAATTGGTGGGAGCATCAACCACCTCCCATACTTGAAAAAGATCACATCTCAATCTTGTGGAACTTTAGCATCCAAACAGACCGAAAAATAGATGCAAATAGACCTGATATAATATTGAAGGACTTTCAAAGGAGGGTATGCCTGCTAATTGATATGTCTGTTCCAATAGACAAGAATGTATCTATAAAAACATTTGAAAAATTGAGCAAGTATAAGGACCTGGAGATAGAAATTGGAAAAATGTGGAAATTGAGAACTAAAACAATACCAGTGGTTGTAGGCGCTAAGGGGTCTAACGACTACTTATCGCAAATCCCAGGAAACCCGCGTATAGGAGAAATACAAAAGATAGTACTAATGGGAACTGCCCATATACTAAGGAAGATCCTGTCAATATAAGTACATCACAAGTCTAAACACTAAGGATGCATGTGTGAATATGTGTGTTCTTTCTTGAACATGGCGGACCTTGTTGTCTCTTGAGGTCACTGGTTGTGACTTGGTGATAACTCGTATAAACATAAAGCAAGATAAATGCAAATAATAATAATAATAATAATAATAGGAAACTACTTGGTATAAAAGCGAGAGGAAACAACAGACAAGAAAGAGCAGAGCCGTGGTGGAAGAAGCGACTGAGTGGGCAAATCGGGGAAATGAGAAATGACATAGGAAAGCTTGAGTCACTACTGAATGGGACACTAAAAAACATAGGCACTAAAAATAGACTGGAAATAAAATACAAAACTAGGAGGAAAAAGCTAAATATTATCATAGAGGAACTGAAGCAACGCATTGTAGCAAAGAGTGCAAAAATCAGGCGATACGAGAACAGAGTCAGTCAGTATAAACAGAACCGCATGTTCGACAACAACCAGAAGATGCTGTTTGGACAGCTTGAGGGGAAAGAAAGAGGCAACGACTTGATCCCTGGGGCGGAGCAAACTAAAACATTCTGGAGAGGAATATGGGAGCAGGATGTTAGACATAATGTCCAGGCAGGGTGGATTGAGACAGTACAGAGGGAGATCGGTGAGCAGGCACAACAACAAACTGATTTGAGTATCACAGTTGAAACTCTTAAGGGGCAGGCCAAAAAACTAACCAACTGGAAATCACCAGGCCCAGATGGTGTGCAGGGGTATTGGATTAAACATTTAACATCCCTCCACCCGAAGCTGACGGCCATGTTCAATGACTGCTTGGTGTCGGGTGAGGTGCCAGAGTGGTTGACAAAAGGTACCACAGTTCTGATAATGAAAGACCGAATCAAGGGTAATGATGTTACCAACTATAGACCTATCACATGTCTGTCCGTAATGTGGAAACTGTTGACGAGCATTGTGTCTGAGGAAATCTACCATCACCTCCACACAAACAACTTGTTACCGGACGAACAGAAAGGATGCCGAAAGAAGTCACGTGGTACAAAAGACCAGTTACTTATTGATAAGATGGTAATGGGGAATTGCAGGAGGAGACACACTGATCTTGCCATGGGATGGATAGACTACAGAAAGGCATTTGACATGGTGCCTCATTCTTGGATCACCAAAAGCCTGGAGATCTTCAGGGTGGCAGATAACATCAGACAGTTGCTAGGCAGGAGTATGGGGTCCTGGGAGACAGAGTTGACATCAACTGGAGTATCCTTGGGAAGCGTGAAGATCAAGAGAGGTATCTTCCAGGGAGATAGCCTGTCCCCTCTGTTGTTTGTCCTTGCCCTGATGCCCTTGACCATTATGCTGCGAAAAGTGAGAGCAGGATACAAGTTGGGAAGGGGAGAGCTTACCATCAATCACCTCCTCTTCATGGACGATCTTAAGCTCTTCGGGAAAAGTGAGAAGGAGTTGGATGTGCTTGTTGACACTGTCCGTATTTTCAGCAGTGATATATGTATGCAGTTTGGTATTGGTAAATGTGGAGTCATTGTGATGAGGAGGGGTAAGTTGAGCAGAAGTAACGGGATCCAGATACCAACAGGTGAGATGATAAAGGAAATTGACTCTGAGGAAGGATACAAGTATTTGGGCGTTCTGGAGGCTGATGGCATAAAGAACAAAAAAATGAAGGAATTGTTAAGAACTGAATACATTCGGAGAGTAAGGAGCGTATTGAAGTCACATCTGAACAGCAGAAATGCCATAAGCGCAGTAAATTCCCGAGCTGTGTCTATTATTAGGTACAGTGCGGGAATTCTGAGATGGAATGTTGCTGAACAAAAAGAAATGGATAGGAAGACTAGGAAGCTATTGACTATCTACAACATGTTCCACAAGAGGAGTGATGTCGATAGACTCTACCTAAGGAGATCTGAGGGTGGAAGAGGTCTTATCAGCATAGAGGACTGTGTTCAGATGGAGAAAAACAACCTATACAAATACGTGACCTATAGTAAGGAGCCAATGCTCAGAACTGTACTGAAGGAGGGGACAGTAGGCCAGGGGATGTCCAAGGAGGAAATAACATCAAGGAGGAAGAGCAGCCTTAAGGGAAAATCCCTTCATAGTACCTTCTTTGAGAAAACTGAATTTAGAGATCCACAGACATGGAACTGTTTGAGAAGAGGAGACCTCAAAAAGGCTACAGAAGGAATGCTAATGGCTGCGCAGGAGCAGGCCCTCAAAACGAAGTGGTTGAAGCACCATATTTACAAGGAGGAGGCTAGCCCACTGTGCAGGATCTGTGGAGAGAGAGAGGAAACTGTGGCTCACATTGTGTCCGAGTGTAAACACCTAGCCCAGACCCACTATAAGGGCTGGAGACACGATGTGATGGGCAGGGTGATCCACTGGCACCTGTGCAAAGTAAACAATTTACCACATTCTGAGAAATGGTATGAGCATAGGCCAGAGGCGGTGATGGAGAACAATCAGGTGAAGGTGCTGTGGGATTTTAGGATACAGACGGACAAAAAACTGGAACACAATAGACCTGACCTGGTGGTTGTGGACAAAGAAAAAAGATCGTGCCTGATTGTGGATGTGGCCTGCCCGTTCGACACGAGAGTGCAAGAGAAGGAGAGGGAGAAAATTAACCGATACCAGGACCTAAAGTGGGAGGTGAAAAGGATTTGGAACTGCCATGAAGTCAAAGTGATCCCGATTGTCATAGGCGCACTGGGGACTATCTCCAAAAGTTTCCAGGGATGGTTAAAGAAAATCGGCCCCTTCACGCTTTTTGGAACGCTTCAAAAGGCATGCTTGCTTGGAACAGCAAGAACCCTCCGATACGTCCTGAATATCTGAGGCTGCAGGTAGTGGCTTGATATTCAATCCAACGGACTTTCCAGTTAACCAACATCAATGACTGAGATTCAAGGAATAACAACAACAATAATAATAATAATAATAATACACTATTAATAATTATTAATGCACTCGTGCAATGCCTGTGCGTGACGAATATTTTTAAAGTGAGGAAAGACTGTGCACTGAGCCAATCCCACTCTCCGAGCGACAGTAGCTATAACCCGAAAAGAAGAAAAGATCAACATCATCGGTAACTACTGAGCCGCAGGTTTTATGTCGGAGTTAACCCAGTTTCCTGAGATGCCTTCTCCTAGAAGAATGCCCTGACAAGGGCTAGGGGTTCTTCACTCCCAGCGGTTTAACTGCGCGATCGGGCATCCAGCCCAATTATTTCTATGTCCCCGCGCAAAAAACAAAAACAAAAAAATTCACTTATTGACGCTTATACGTACGACATACACACATGCGCATACATACGCGCGCACACACACGCATACATACGCGCACACACACACGCATACATACGCGCGCGCACAGCAACACTCATACATACAAACACACGCTACTCACTTACACACACACACACACATATATATATATATATTACCGTCATTACTGATACAAGATTACAAGATTATGTCAACTGTTGACTTTCAAGAGTTCGTATAGTTGAAGCCGTTCGTATTACAGTCCAGTATTATTATAATTGCTTTACAGCATAGAGCTATGGCTCTCCACGCTCTGAGCTTAAATCCCGCCGAGGTCAACCTTGCCTTTCATCCCCACGGAGTCAACAAAAGAGAGTACCAGTAATGCGCTGGACCAGTCGCTGGATCCGTACCAAAAGCAGAAAAATTATTATTATTAAAGTTGGTGATGGTGATGGTGATGGCGGCGGTGGTGGTGGTGGTGGTGGCAGTTGTTGTTGTGTTGTGTTGTGTGCGTGTGTGTGTTTTGTTATTTTGAGTTTTTTTGTTTGTTTGTGGTTTTTTAATTTTTTAATCGTTTGATGCCGTTGTAAATGTTCATTTCAATTCATTCTGAAGCTGTTGTTGCTGTAAACATTAGTGCCGGTGTTGTAGATGTTGGGGTTGAAATCTGGTCGTTTGACTGAGTGATGTATATACACAGATATACATACATATATATATATAAGAGACGTAAGATAAGAAAATTATAAAATTAACTTACTTACTAAAATATCACTTCCAACTAATTAGTTTCTGCAATGGAGTAGATACATCTTCCGAAGAAGGTGTAGAGAAACATCCCGTCATCAGGAAAGTCTATTCTCATATAAGTTTCCAGGCAAAGCGAGGACTCTGGAAGCTTATTAAAAAATAAATCAGTGAATAGGAAATAGCAAAGCGTGGACTTACTTCCTAGCCATTGAGAAAATCACTGCCTCTGTGTCTGTGGCAAATTCAAAAAGAATCGAACACGTGACATCGAGGTCAATCGGTGGAAAGTGGGTTGTTAATAAGACAGCGGCCAGCCTACTACCGTAGCAGCAGTCATGGCCAGTATTGCTCGACAAATATTTTGGAGATAATAATAAAGAATTTATATCTAGTAACATATATATACATACAAATGCATATCGATGCTAGCAAATATATAGGTTTTGTCTTAATAACATTGTGGTTCAATGCATGCGGTTGCAGAACAATAATATAAGAGACGTAAGATAAGAAAATTATAAAATTAACTTACTTACTAAAATATCACTTCCAACTAATTAGTTTCTGGAATGAAGTAGATACATCTTCCGAAGAAGGTGTAGAGAAACATCCCGTCATCATATATATATATATATGTAGGAGGTGAGTTTTATTGTAGTACGATAAAGCAATGCAGATATCGTATAAGTAGCACTCTACAGTTTGTAGGACTGGAGTATAAATAATATATAAGATCAAAAGATGGTTAAAAGAGTTCCATGTATTTTATTATGCGCATTTCAAAAACAAATATCATCATGCGATGACATTTGCGTTTTCGTCAGATAAAATAGGGAAACATGATATGAAGGTTAAAAAACATTTGTGAATAGTGCAGTTTTAAATCAACATATGAAAAATAGTTTTAGATTGATGTGTGATATTGGGAAAAAATTGAGAGGGTGGGGGTGGAAAGGATGAAAAAGAGGAGGAGATGAGAGTAAAGAATGGAGGGGGAGGAGTATAATAAGGAGGGATGCGATAGGAGGAGAGATGGGTGATAGAGACAGAGAGATAGCTTTTATAACTGAGAAAAATATATTGTTTTACATAGAGAGGTTAAAAAACCGTTGGAAGATAATATATAAATTAAAAGAATTTGAAAATTAACGAAGAGAAAAATTTTAGAATAATGTTAAATTAAGGTTTGTATATTGAAGGGTTTAATAATATGTGCGATGAAAAGAAATTGTTAATATGTATTAAGAATAATATTTAAGGGTTTAATAATATGTGCGATGGAAAGAAATTGTTCATATGTATTATTAAAAAAATATAAAAATATAACAATAGTAATGTAATTAAGGATATATTGTGAAAAGAAGTAGAAGAGTGGATGAATAAGTGTAATATGTATAAGTTAGATGAGCATGAAAGGGAGAAAAAAATAATGAATTGTGGATGAATAATCTAACGTCAAAAAAATGTTTATGTTTACGAAGGATTTTTCAAGGTGATATTATAAAGTATTTAAAAGGGTAAGGATATATTGTGGTGAGTAATAATGAGAATTGAGAAGTATCTAGGAAGAAAAGGTACAGATTAGAGGTTATAAATTAAAAGAAAAAGAAAAAAAGAAAAAAGGAAAAAAGAAAGAAAGGGAAGTGATAAATAGGAGTGATATAGAATAAGTAACAAGTATTATATAATGTATAATAAATAACATTGAAATAAGGTAGAAAGATGGGTACATTTTTAAAGAAATATATATGTATATATATGTGCCTTTGAGAAAAGGATTTTAAATTGGTAAAGTATTAGATATTAGCTGTATACTTTATGGAATGTTCTGTGGAATTTATGCAAGCAGAGAGAAAACAAGTCAGTGCGTCTATTTATTATAGAATCTAAATTAGATATAATGGTAAATTTCTCACATAAACAGATTACATGTCTTGGATAGAGAACCATTCAAGTATGAAGAAGCAGAACAAACCTTCCTCCAAGAGATGTTATAGTTAATATTTTTGTCTTTCAAGGACCATATGAGTTCTGAGAGAGCCGTGTTGGTTCTTTTAAGTTGGTATTTAAAAGACGAATGATGATTATAAAGACGAGCTTTAAAGGAGGTGGAAGTGGAGCCAAAATAGGTAAAGGAATTGGTGTCAGTTATAACTTTACATTCGTAGATTAAGTTTTTTTCAAGGCAATAGTTGTTGGGAGGACATTTATTTTTAACAGGGCAATTACAATTGCGATTAGAGAAATTAACAGAGTTATTAACAAGTGACCTAGTGTTATCTATAGAAGGAATTGGATTGCAGAAGTTATTTACGATAGGAATAATAGTTTCTTGATTTAGAATGGGATTAAGAACATTTAACGAAGTTGCGTTTGACGTTGTATTTGAGTTTGCAGAAATTAGCCTAGAGTTAACAATGACGTCGGGAGTACTATTACTATTATTATGATATTCAGTGTTGGATGGAAGAGATTTAGTATTTAGTAATATATTGTTGTGTTTAGAGATAATGTTGGAGATGTTGGAGGAGGTCGAATAGGAAACTTTTATAGTGTGTTTGTTAAATATTTTACTATAGATATGTGAGGGAGGGAAGCATTTATTTAAGGCACTAAAGAATAATTTAGGAATATTATTATTAATAGAGATGAAGAAAGGAGCATTATACGAGATTATGTTTTTGTATCTAGGTCTTTTATTAAAGTTATTGGAATGATCATGATTAATTAAGATCTTCTAGAATTTGTTTCTTTACTATATTTGATTTTATCAGGATAACCGGCTTTAGAAAGCGCGTTATTATAGTAATTGGCGTTAGCATCAAAGATGTTTTTATTAGATGATAGGTTGGATATTCTTTTTCCAATATTACTAACTATAGCATTCTTAATATTAGTGGGGTGGTTAGATTTAAAATTAACATCATTTAGGTTCTCATTGTTTTTATGGTAAGGGTAATATAGGCCAGTGTCAAGATTAAGAGATACATCCAAGAAATTAGCTAGTTTGATGCTGTTATCAACAGCTCTACAGAAAATGTCGAATAGGAAATCGCCAGGCCCAGACCTCATTACAGGATACTGGTTGAAGAATTTCACTTTCTATCGGCAAGATCTCATACGGCTGTTTACAGAAACCATTAAAGGCACACAAGAACTTCCCAGATGGTTTTCAACTGCCACTACTCTCCTCATTCCCCAAAATAGCCAAACCACCCTTGCTAAAAATTACCGCCCAATAGCCTGCCAAAACATCATGTATAAATTATATACTGGGTGCCTTAACCTGTTCTTACAGGATCACTGTGCTACCAACAACATCATAACACCTGAGAAAGCTGGTGGAAAGAGGGAGGTGTGGGGTTGCATAGGTCACCTACTAACTAACAAAATGATTCAGGAAAAAACAACAAAGAATCGCAGAAACATGACTGTGGTGTGGCTGGACTATCAAAAAGCATTTGATAGTGTACCTCATGGGTGGATTATTAAGGATTTACAGTTAGCTAAAGTCCCACAACCATTGGTAGCTTCTGTTGAACGCCTGACCAAGAACTGGTACACCAATTTGATCCTTAGAGGTGAGCAGGAGCAAGTTAAGACTGATAAGATACATTACCAGAAGGGCATCTTTCAGGGTGATAGCTTGTCAGTGCTACTCTTCGTTCTCTCACTGACTCCACTAACTTACCTACTCAGGAAACAAGGTGGACAAAGAAGTGGGCCCAGAAGTATCTCCCATCTTTTCTTTGTTGATGACCTGAAGTTGTATGGGCCAAATATCAATGACATCAAGAAACAATTGGACCTCATTACACAATTTTCAACCGACATCAAAATGAAATTTGGTGAGTCCAAGTGTGCATATTTGGCAGTAAAACGTGGAAGAGCTGTGACCTCCTCTTGAAATCTAGAGATGAACGGCCTGACAATACAACCTCGACAGTCAGGTGACAAATACAGATATCTTGGACAGGATGAGACTATCAGATATGATGGACCCATAAATAAGGAGAGAACCAGAACTGAATACCTCAGAAGAGTAAAGAAAATATGGTCATCAGAACTGCCAGCATACAACAAATACATTGCCCACAATACTTATGCTGTGCCAATTCTAACGCCAACATTTGGCCTGCTGAACTGGTCATTGCAAGAACTAAGTGAGATGGATGTTAGAACTCGAAAACTTCTCAGTGTTACTGGGAACTTTAACATCAATGGTGATGTGGATAGGCTATACTTCTCACGCAAGGAAGGTGGCCGGGGTCTAAAATCAATATTAACAACATATGAGACCCGGATAGTAACACTGAAGCAACACCTTCAACAGAGGAAAAAGGTTGGCAACCATCTTGCCCAGGTTTATGAGCATGAAAAAAAAAATATCATTAGAATAGCGACTGATCTGGAGGAGATATATCGAATAAAGCCTGATATAAATCTCTCACCCAGAGAAATCGGAAGATCCTATTCAATGTTCAAACAAGATAAAAAAAATTGACCAATTTACAGAAAAAGTTGTGCATGGATACTTGAGGCGTAAAACACAGACCATAGAGGGGATAAACCACTCAAAAAGCCTGGCATGGAGTTCCGACAAGTTTATGACATCACACCTTGAGGGATATCTCTATGCAATACAGGAACAAGAACTCCTTACCAAATATCTGCTGCACAAAAGGGGAGGGCCAGCAGCTGACAATAAATGTAGGCTATGTAAAACAAAAATCGAGGATGTAAGCCACATTGTTGCCAGCTGCGAAAGAATGTCTTCTCGCTACTACCTCCCCAAGAGACACGATGGGATAGCTAGAACCATCTGGAACGCACTTCGGAAAACAAAATTAACAACAAACGAGGAAGAATATATTGAGACAGATGGCACTAAGGAATACTGGTGGAACCTGAAAATAAAAACCAAATTAAAGCACAACCGGCCTGATATTGTTGTTTGGGACCACACATTGAAAACGTGTTCTGTTGTGGAGATCAGCTGCCCACTTGATGTAAACGTTGTCAGAAAAATACAGGAGAAGGAGGACATCTACGGACCATTGATGATGAGGAGTTTACAAATCCAGTATCCAAGATACAGCTTTAGCTTCATACCCATCATTATTGGCGCTACGGGTTATATACCAACCCGCTTGGACCAAAGTATGACTGAACTTGGATTTGCGGACAAAAAGCGCAGCTCCCTAATTCATAGTCTACAAATGGCTGCGATAGCTGGCACCTTCAAAATTTGCAAAACATTCTTCCGATTAAAGGGATGACAATTTCTTTTCTTTTACAACCTTGCCACCAGGAAGGTGGCCGGTCAAAAAAAATATACTCGAAATTAAGAGAAAGAGATAACATATAACATACATATAACATACATACATTCATACATACATAATAATACTTCCATACATATATACATGCATACATACATGTATACATACATACTTCCATACATACATATAACATACATACATAAATACATACATACATATAACATACATACATATAACATACATACATACATATATACATACATGCATACATACATATAACATACATACATACTTCCATGCATACATACACACATACATACACACATACATACAATTCCTGTTCATTTGATACTTGATACGAGTCGATGCTTTTCACATAAGACACTATCCACTTACAAAACTCAGTTTGTTTTTACTTCACCGCTCGCAGATAAATAGGTAAAGGAGCTATAGCTTTTGAGGGAGTAATAAGAGCGCCATTTTGATATACGCCGTGGCTTTTAAAAGCTGGGGTATCCCACCGCTCTTTGGGTCGGAATCTTAAGAGCGATGTTATGATATACGCCATGGCTAGGGTATTTTAAACCTGGGGTAGCCCACCTCGCTTTATGTCGGAATCATAAGAGCGATGTTATGATATACGCCGTGTCTTGGGTATTTTAAAACCTGGCGTAGCCCAGCCCTCTTTAGGTTGGATCACAGCCGATTTCTTCCTGAGCAGAAGTGAGAGCGAGAGAAAGTGCTAAAGAGAAATAGAGGAAGAATCAACCTCTGTACATGACTGGAACTTTATTTATCTATCTCAAAAGTATGAAAGGCAGCTGTTGCATTTATGTGCTGTTCAAGGGAATATGCAGTTGTGTGTTGTCCAGTGCCATGTACAGTTGTTGCAGATGTATGCTGCTGAAGGCCATATGCAGTGTTTGCAGTTTTGTACTGTCCGTGGAATGTTAGGTAAACAAAAACACAAACGCACAAAACCAAAAACAATGTTAGGAAATGGAACGAGAGAATATTGAGATTTAATAAAATAAACAGGATTGTGCTTTTTATAGTTTTTATTGTTGCATTCATTAAAAAGCCGAGCAAATTATACATTTTGACCAATAAAATATTTCTTTAATTAAAGAATATAAAATTCCATAAAATATTTAATAAACAAGAAATAGATAAAAAAAAATGGGGAAAAAATCTCGTTATCTATTGAGGACAGTCACTTGTTTTAGTCCGTTAAAAAACAACACAACTTCAATACTGACTTATTGAAACCTATTCTTTTGAAAAGAGTCTTTTAAGACCGAAATTTTGAATAAAACTATGCTTTCATGTTTTCATCACATGCGTTGTTTGGCTTTTAAGTAATTTTTAAATTTAAAACTTTATTTTCGCAACAAATGAGGGAAGCTGAAAATATTTATCGAAAGTACATCTGAATGACGTAAAGTCGTTGTCGCTTCAGTTTGTCTTGTTGGAACTTCCGTTGATCATACCACCCCTTGAAGAGGTCGCTTTCATCGTTTGAGTCTTCTGAATCTGTTGGGTCTACAGTTGGGGTATTTGTTGGAGAAGCCGAAGGTCCTTTGGGTGATTTTGGCCCTTTTGGTACTACGTTTCCATCTGCTTCTTTTACTGATTCGTCAGATGACTCCGGCATCTCGAGATTATACATACAGTTACAGTGGCTTGCGGGACAGTGACCCCAATGGCAGTTGTTGTGGCACCAGTAATTCATGCCAGGAACATGGTAGAGGCCTGTGTGTACGTTGCAGTGTCCGTTACACGCGCAGTGGGTTCCTGGGCAGTAGCCACCCATACAGTTGTTTCCACACCAGTGTTGGATGCCAGGGACGTGGGAATACCATCCGTAGCCACCACACCAACCGTAGTTTTGCATATAGGGGGCGTAGGGAATGTGGTGCATTGGATAATGCATAGCCATCGGGAAGTCAGTGCCATTTGTGGGGGTGAAGGGAACAGCGGGTGTGGGTTTGTCTGCCATAGAATACGACATCTTATAACATTTGACATATTCCTTGGTAGTAGCGTTCTCCTGTTTTGGTGCTGGAATATAAACAATTAAATATATTACATATATATACACATCCAACTCCTCATATATATATATATATATATATATATATATATATATATATATATATATATATATATATATATATATATATAAAACAAATAGTAGAAAGGAAAAAGATTTTTTCAGTAGAAAATGTTGAAGAGATTTTTTTAGTGAAATTTCAAAGCATTAATTTATTTACAATACCGGTTTCAGCATTATATACATTGTCAATTGCGGATATGCAGAATATTGTTGAGTTGCATATTTGTACAAATAGTGAAAATAATGATAATAACAAAAAAATATAGAGAGGCGAAGAAAAGTTAATTTTCACATACGTGTTCCTTCAGAGACGAAAGTTAATTTGTCTGGCCATCCTTCTCTACTAATGGCTTGGTTGTGACTTGGTTGGTTCTGACACATTATATATATATAGTTGTTATTTCATGTTACTTAATCGGTTATTAGTTTGAAACTCCAATGAATAAACTCTGGTTTAGACAGGATTAAGCACCAAACGTCAGTATATATTTCCTAGTATGATATGGGATCATGCAGTAATCTGAGACCGCGAAAAGAGCAGTGCTGCAGAATGATCAAAGTCGAAACCAGTAAAAGATCAGCATGTCCCAGCATGGTCACAATTTAATGACTGAGACCAGTAAAACAGCGTTGCTCCAGCATGGCTACAATCTCATGACTGCGACCAATAAAAGATCTGTGCCTAGCATGGCCTCAGTCTAAAGACTGAAACCAGTACAAAACCAGTGCCTAGCATGGCCACAGTCACATGACTGAAGCCAGTATAAGATAAGTGCCCCAGCATGGCCACAATCTAATGACTGAGACCAGTAAAAGATCAGTACCCCAGAATGGCCACAGTCTAATGACTGCGACCAGGAAAAGATCAGTGCTCCAGCATGGCCACAGTCTAATAACTGTAACCAGTAAAAGATCAGTGCTCCAGATGGCCTCAGTCTAATGACTGAAACGAGTAAAAGATTAATGCCCCAGCATGGCCACAGTCTAATGACTGAGACGAGTAAAAGATCAGTACCCCAGCATGGCCACAGTCTAATGACTGAGAACAGTAAAAGATCAGTGCCCCAGCATGGCAAAAGTCTGAAACCAGTAAAAGAACTGTCCCAGCATGTAATCAGTAAAATAATTGTTTCTACTTTAGGCACAAGGCCAGCAATTACCCAGTGCATTACTGGTACTTTATTTTATCGACACCGTAAGGATGAAAGGCAAAGTCAACCTCGGCAGGATTTGAACTCAGATCGTAAAGGGACGTAACTATGCTGGAAAGCATGTCGTCCGACCCTCTACCGATACTGCCAATCCACCGTAATCAGTAAAATAATGGTTTCTAATTTAGGCAGAAGGCCAACAATCTATGTAGAGGAGGAAGTCGATTATATCAACTCCAGTGCATTACTGGTACTTTATTGTATCGACCTCGTAAAGATGAAATGCAAAGTTAACCTCGGCGGGATTTGAACTGAGTGACAAATAATAATAATAATAGTGGTTTCTAATTAAAGCACAAGGTCAACAATTTTTGGGGAAGGGAAAGTCAATTAAATCGACCTCAGTACGTTACTGGTACTTTATTTTATCGACCTCGTAAAGATGAAAGGCAAAGCTAACCTGGGCGGGATTTGAATATAGAATGTAATGAGTCTGTAAAATAACGATTTCTACTATAGGCACAAAGCCAGCAATTTTGGGGGGAGGGGAAATCGATAAAATCGACCCCAGTACGTTACTGGTACTTTATTTTATCGACCCCGTAAGGATGAAAAGCAAAGCTAACCTGGGCGGGCTTTGAACCCAGAATGTAAAGGGCCAGTAAAATAATAAATGAACTCTTACATTGTTTCAGAATCCACTGGACGACACAACTGGAACAATTCCATGTTTTTGGTAATTCTGTTGTCACCATGTAAATAGTATTGACTTTTATAGTTTGAACCTGTCTCAGTGGAGTCTTGGTAAGGCAATCACTTGTAGCTGGAAGGCTGTTGTTCTCTCTTTGGCAAATAAATACCTCTGCCGAAGCATGATCTGGGTCATCGATCTGAAACGATCCAGTTATCATCTTCTCATCTTTGGCTGGAATAATGGTGATATTTTTCTCCAAGACGGTTTGGTGCGGAAGAATCTAAATTAGAGGGGGTGGAAAAAAGATAACATAAAATAGCAGTTTCTCCAGCCGCAACCTGGTGCAGTCTGCGACTAACCCAGGTTCTGCTACACGTCGAGCTGATGAGGCCAAACTCTTCAAATATCGGTCGCTCTCCGAGAGGTTTGCGGTGTACCCTTGGCAGTGGAGACTTCTGGTGTCCTCGGCCCTAGGGCTACCACCCTACTCACCACCATAGGCGCTGAGCTGGCCAGCCGCAGGTGTGAGCCACGCGAGTTGGAATGGCTTTTCCAGCGCGTCTCCCTTGCCGTCCTCCGGAGAAACGCCTTCTCCATTCTGTCCGCCGGGGCTTTGGGGAGGACACCAATATGATTGACTGACTTGTCATTTCATCAGTCTAAACGTTCTAAACGTTTGAGTGATTGCATTTTGCATGTAATTAATAGCGCTATTTCCGTGGGTCCTAAGGAAAAAAAAAAACTAAAATAGCAAGACACTTTATTTCATGTTGCTTCAGTTTACGTCACTGATGCCAAGCTGTATCGGCCATTGCCTTTCCCTTGGACAACATCGGTGGCGTGGTGAGAGGAGACTGGTATACATGGGTGACTACTGGTCTTCTACACAGAAACCTTGCTCAGACTTATACCTTGGAGAGGAACTTTCTAGGTGCAAAATTATGGTTATAGTGACCAATGCGCGCCTTTAACACACACACACACACAGTAGTCGTATATATATATATATCTTTAGGTTTGTTGGTTCACCACTGGATAGAATTGGTCATTCCGTATGGTCAATCTTGGTGTAATATTGTGGAGAGTACTCAACGTAGTGCAGTTCACCCGTCTTCGTTTGTGTAGTTGGTGGGTCGAATACGGAGTTAATTATAAATAAAAATAATTCGAAATATAACAAAGGAATATGTAAAAACCATGGGTCCGAAAAATCAGAGACAGAGAGGACGACTGACTAACTAGCTGTCTTCACCTCGGCCAGTCGCCCTCAAAGTGATGGCAACTCGATCTATTGTATTTCCCCTTTGCTCTAATTCCTCCGATATGCTCTTCCATACTTCTGTCTTACTACATCACTACCCTAGCTATGAAGACTTTTTATTTTTATCAATGTATTTCTTTATCTTTGTATTTTATCTTTGTATCCTACTTTTATTTATTTGTAACTTTCCTTACTCAGGTCATTATGCACCTTTCATAGCCCCTACCCACCAAAGAACCACACTACTTATAACCCGGACTAACTGGGACTTTAAAATAATTATAGTCTATTTGCACTCTTTATTTAGTTTTGCTACCTTCGATTGATGTGGTGGCTTTTCCCGGCTGCGCGATGATCTCTCGGAAAGTTCAGCCTTCCTTGAGTGCTTGGAAAAATAAATTTCCCCTTTTTTGGTTAACGAAATTACTCGGAGTGGTTGCCTTGCCCCGGGCGCGCCGCGTCGCCTGTTTTGACCGCCATATTATACTTATACCTATAAACTCTAGGCTTAGGCATAACTGTTAGCTGTATCATGCCTCTACTGGCACGTAAATAAACCCCTCATGTGTGAATTAATAGTATTCGTTTGGTATTGACGATGGCCTGTCGAAATTGTAGACTTCCCGCTAGCACACCCGGGGCTTAAGGTAGCTACGTTCCTGAGTACTCGGAAAAATTAATTTCCATTTCTTTCGCTGGACGATACCACTCGAAACTGGCTGACACGTGGTTAGGAGGTGCTGGCTGGGATTCACATTCGAAGGCTTTAATCTTTGTCTCACCCTGATATCTTATCGAGATTAACTTTTTCATATGAGACTATCTCTGTAAGTTCATTAAATAATTTTTTATTTATTTTCCAATTTTCAATTTATTATTTTTTAATTTAATTTCATCCTATAACTCGTAAAATAAGTTTAACGTTCCAAATTTCTGTTCACACATTAGACCATACAGACACCCATTATATATGCCTTTGTTAAAATATAGATTCTTTAGAATAACGTTTTTCGCGGCGTTTTCTAGCTTGACCCTTACGCTGACTTCTTTCTTTCTTTTTTTCTTTTTTTTTCTCTCTTTCTTTCTTTCTTTCTTTCTTTCTTCCCCTTTTTTATTCTTTGATGGAGAGGTGGTAGTACATTATAAGCCTTCTCCACCTCACCAGATGGTCATTAGTAGACTGAGTTGCCATCACTTTGAGGGCGACTGGCCTAGGTGAAAGCGGCTAGTTGGTCAGTCGTCCTCTCTGTCTCTGATTTTTCGGACCCATGGTTTTTACATATTCCTTTGTTATATTTCGAATACCTGATGATATCACCGGATTCATATGGAACCCGGTCATTGAAATGATCATAGTATAATAAACCTTTCAAGGATTTACACCAGTCCAGTCTCCTGTTATATATATATATAAGTTTATTCCGGGTTCAATCGGGGGTAACCACAGTAAGTAAGGTACTCAATACAAAGCAGAGTATAAATATTTATATAGAAAGGCTTCTACAGGACTAGAACTGTTTCATTCGGGAGAAATAACCAGGTGATGATTTCTCCCGAATGAAACAGTTCTAGTCCTGTAGAAGCCTTTCTCTCTCTCTCTCTCTCTCTCTCTCTCTCTCTCTCTCTCTCTCTCTCTCTCTATATATATATATATATATATATATATATATATATTGTTATGCTTTGGGAGGGTCATGTTGCCAATAAGAAACACACGCACCAGTTGCTTTCACTCCAATTTATTATAAATTAAATTCATAAATTTAAGAATTTATAAATTTCCGTTTGGTTGGTTCCATAACCGGACAGTTGTTCATATATTGTCAAAGTTCTTTCGTCACACATTCTGTGACATCTTCAGTGGCTGGAGATTATTTTCTTTGTTTTTGTGCCTCTCCTTTGTTCTGTCCTACGCCATCTTGTCTTTGAGTGTAAAATAAGGATTTCTACTATAGGCACAAGGCCAGCAATTTTTTGGGGAGGGGAAATCGATAAAATCGACCCCAGTGCGTGACTGGTACTTTATTTTATCGACCCCGTAAGGAAGACGATGGTTGCCTGAACACATATAAAAACTTCTTATTGGCAACATGACCCTCCCAAAGCATAACAATATCGGTTTCAACACACGTTTTCAGATAAAGAATCTTGCTAAACAAATTTTCAGAAACGAAATATATATATATATATATATATATATATATATATTTAAATGGAAAAAAAATGAAACGAAATTTTATTCTCACTCTTAGTACGGCTGATACTTAAATGTATGTATGTACACGTACATACATATATGTATACAGACGTACAGTAGTATGTATATATATATATATATATATATATATGCACACATATATATATGTACATATGGGTTTACCGAACATTTATTATAATGTTCGGTTTGTTTGTAAACAAACAAAGCCCGAATTACGCCGTACAGTGTTCAGGCAACAATCGTCGCCTTTTTGTTCAACACTGACAAAGGAACGATGTACTAGTTTCAAGCTTATTAGCTATCTTCAGCATCATATACCTTCCTGCCAGATGATTGAACGTCTGAAAGTATATACTTTCCTTATGCATATTAACGGCTGAGCAGCCTAATTTGCATATCGAGTGAGTTAGTCGGCCGGGCGCACCGAAAACGATAAATGGAAAAGAATGAAATGAAATTTCATTTCTCACTCTTAGTACGGCTGATACTTAAATGTAAGTATGTATAAAAAAAAAGGCGACGATGGTTGCCTGAACACTGTACGGCGTACATTATAATAAATGTTCGGTAAACCCATACGTACATATATATATATGTGTGCATGTATGTATATATATACATACTACTGTACGTCTGTATACATATATGTATGTACGTATACATACTTACATTTATATATATTTATATATATATATACGCCACTACTTTGTTCTGTTCAAAACGTCCTTTGGTTTTGAGGAAGCTTTTCTCACCTGTATTTCTATAACATTTAAATATACCACATATTAGCTCTCCACACTTTCCCACTGCCTGTCTCTCTTTCTCCCCCTCCCATTAGCATATCTAACGCAAGGGTAAATGCAGTGACAAAGAGAAGTGGTGTCATTGATCCATGAATCGTAATTTTTTTGCGCCTAGTTGCTGATAAACAGTAATTAATAGTGATCATTATTTTCGTTATAGCCTCTGTTTGTCACTGAAGCTTGAATTAAAGATCTAGAAATCAGAGAGGCGTCATCTTTTGTAAAAAAAAGAAATGTTGCGCTTGAAATATTTTGATGTTTTTCTGATTAGTATTTAATGTGTTCGTCAAATTACCGTGTTATTTAACTCAACCGAATGTGTTACTTAACTCAACAGAAGATGTTATTTAACTCGACAGAAGATGTTACTTAACTCAACCGAATGTGTTACTTAACTCGACAAAAGGTGTTACTTAACTCGACAGAATGTGTTACTTCACTCGACAGATGTTACTTAACTCGACAGAATGTGTTACTTCACTCGACAGATGTTATTTAACTCGACAGAATGTGTTACTTCACTCGACAGATGTTACTTAACTTGACAGAATATGTTACTTAACTCGACAGAAGATGTTACTTAACTCAACCGAATATGTTACTTAACTCGACAGAAGATGTTACTTAACTCGACAGAAGATGTTACTTAACTCGACAGAAGATGTTACCTAACTCAACAGAAGATGTTACTTAATTCGACAGATGTTGCTTAACTCAACAGATGTTGTTTAACTCGACAGAATGTGTTACTTCACTCGACAGAATGTGTTATTTAACTCGACAGAATGTGTTACTTAACTCAACAGAAGATGTTTCTTAACTGGACAGAAGATGTTACTTAACTCGAAAAAAGATGTTACTTAACTCGACAAAAGATGTTACTTAACTCGACAGAAGATGTTACCTAACTCGACAAAAGATGTTACCTAACTCAACAGAAGATGTAACTTAATTCGACAGATGTTGCTTAACTCAACAGAAGATGTTACTTAACTGGACAGAATGTGTTATTTAACTCGACAGAAGGTGTTACTTCACTCGACAGATGTTACTTAACTCGACAGAATGTGTTACTTCACTCGACAGAAGATGTTACTTCACTCGACATAAGGTGTTACTTAACTCGACAGAAGATGTTACTTCACTTGACAGAAGATGTTACTTCACTCGACATAAGGTGTTACTTCACGCGACAAAAGATGTTACTTAACTCGACAGAAGATGTTATTTAACAGGACAGAAGATGTCACTTAACTTGACATAAGGTCTTACTTAATTCGACAGAAGATGTTACTTAACTCGATAAAAAATGTGACTTTTAAAAAAAGGAAAAGAATGACTTCGCTTGTAGTTCTAAACAATTTATTTTACTTTTATAATATTATGATTTTACAATTTGGTTTTGTAGCTCTCTCTCTCTATATATATACATATATATTTATATACACACACACACACACACACACACACACACACACACACACACACACACACACACACACACACACACACACACACACACACACACACACACACACACACACACACACACACATATATATATATATACACGTACACATACACACATACACACGCATATATATATAATTATATATATATATATATATATAGTGAACGAATGAAGAGTAACATGATTGGCTGTACAACAAGGGGCTTTATTTCAGGTATTGACAATTGTTTCATTGATCAGGTGAGTCTAGATGTCGCTAATCGCTCGAAGTTGCGTCACTCGATCTCCATTACATTATTTACCCCTGATCAACTCCTCAGAATACAAAAATAATTCACACAAGGCAAGATTTATATATAGAGAAATAACGTATAATCAAAACAATAAGATCAATAATAAAATATATATGGTAAATAGGTAGAGAAGTTACAGATGTAAAAAGTAAAAAGTAAAAGACAAGAAAAAAGATACAGTAAAAAAATAAGAAAATACAAATATAAAGAAATAAGGATAAGTGAGAGCATATAAGTACAGAATATGATAGTGGTGGTGGTGAGTAAGTGTCCGTTTAAGGATTCTGTGGTGGGTTTAGTGCTAACATGAAAAGTCATATTCGAAACATACATAGATACGTGTAGAGAGTCTGAGGTAGTGACAGATAAAAGAAAATAAATAAATTAGAGATTAATTGGGAGATACTAGTATGAGATCTAAGGGCTAAGGGTGGATGATGAAGGGAGGTTTGACAAATGTGTGTGGTAAATCTTTTGCTGATTGTATTGTCTTAATGGGGTTGATGCGGTTTCAGGGAGAGGGGTGAAAGAGATGTTAAGAGATTTATGATCTAGTGACCAGTTGGCCGTTTGGCAGTTAATAGCGGTGTGATGGTGTGTATTCCATACGTTAAAATCCAGGTGGTTCAGTTCTAATTTTAGGATTGCTGGCTCGAATCACGGTGGTTTGAAATTTGTGAACTTGGTAGCTATTTTATGCTTACAGAAAATTGATCTTTCTATTTTGCTGTTAAGCAGCATCTTATCGTACCTTAAAATATGGAATAGCTCCATATTACAAAGTCCGCAGTGGGACATCCCATTGTTGTAGGCCCTTGCTTCCGATAATTTTGACCAGCTAATCCTATATTCCTGGTTTGTGTTTTTAAGCTGCCAGATTTTATTGGCGAGCGTCGTAGAGTTCTCCAGTCTACGGTTCTTCATGGAGTGTCTGTGGACGTACCACATTTTTTTTAACTCCCCAGCCGTGGAACCAAGTAGAGTTGCCTGAATTTACAGTACACATGTACACCATACTCGAATCCAGGCATCTATTTTGCAGTGGGCACTTATCCGGTAGGTGGCAGTTACAGTTGTAGGCTTTTTTGTGTGCAGGTTCTCCGTTGTGGTTTTGTATGTTGTTGTGGGTGGGTTGAGATTTAAGCCTATTAGTGCTTTGTTGTGATGCGCCCTGATGTGTTTTTGGTTGCGATGTTGTTATGTGTTTGCGTTTTGTATTTGGTGCTATGGTGTATGTTGGTAGGTTAGTTTCTTTAGAGATATTTTTGTGGTTGATTTTATGTATGTGTGATTCTATGTTGGCTGCAGTAGAATAAGATCGCTTGATAGTTCTTCTATTAATGATTCTTTGGTATTTGTGTAGTTTAGGGAAGTATTTGTCTATTAGCTTAAAGAATGTAGAAGGTAGTTTGGTTTTTATATAGGAGTTGAATATTGGATTGAACCATAGGTATTTTCTATCTCTGGATCTTCTGTAGTTCTTAGGGGTCCTTATATTAGTGTTCGGTTCAGTTATTTTTGGTGTTCGTTGTCTAATTCTATGCTTAGTCCTATGTTTGTTATTTTTATAGGTGTGGTTAGTGTAGTTGTCGTTAGGTTTGTTGCTGCTGTCTCTATCTGGTATGTATTCCAGCCCCTCTTTATGTCCTGCCTTATATAAAGCTGTTATAATAGTTTGCGTGTTCGTTAAAAATCTCTAGGTTAGAAGATAGGCGGGATATTCTGAGGGATATACTGTGTTATGGAGTTAATTATGGATCGGGGGTGGTTTGAGTTATAACTAATGTAGGCTAGATTCTCGTTATTTTTATGGAAGGGCTCTATTAATCCTGTGTTTAGGTTGAGTGTTACATCTAAGAAGTTTGCTTTTTTAGAGTTAAGTTCGAAAGTGATACCTAGGCCTAGTTTGTTGAAGAAGACTCTGATGTTTTTTCGTAATTTTTCCATGTTTTGATTATTTAAGTTTTTGGCTAAAAGGTGTGTCTCGTCTCTATAAATTCCTCCCTGGAGGTTATTGAATTCCTTATGTAAGTTGTGCGCTATATATATTCCCACCGTTATATATTCCCAGTCCGTTACCTGTGCTGAGTCGTTAGATCCCATTGTGATATCGAAGCTATTCTGTCTGTTTTTTTCGTTCCCAGTAACTATTTTCGAATCTCCTAGCAGCTAGTATTATTTTAATTTCGTTCGAGGTAAGGTCCGAATTTTTCTGAGCAAACGTTAGCGCTTTATATAGGGTGACTGGAATATGGATGAGTAGTAGCCATTAATGTCGAACTGTACAAAGTTGGATGTTTCTATACTGTCTATTTTGCTGAACCAGTCTATTGCTTCGTTAGTGTTATCCCATAGCTTAATTACTAGTTTGTCCTTGATTTGTGCGGTTACTCTATCTAGTATATACTTGCTAATTCTACCTATATCCAACTTCGATGAGCATATTAATCTAAATGCAGGGTCTATTTCGAAATTATTTTTGTGATTCTTTAGGTTAAATGTGGGGTTACAAGGGGTTAGAGACTCGGTTCTATCAGATATTTTCATTTTTTTTACTATGCTAAGTCTTTCCTTATTAATGCTAGTGAGTGCAGATTCTGTTTTTTATTTTGTATTTTTTGTGCAGTTCACGGCGTATAAAATTATTGTATGTATTAAGGCTCATGGTGTATACGTTTGATGTTTTGTCCGCTTTTACTATAATACCGTTGGTGTTGCGTAGTTTTTTTTAGTAGTGCATTGATCTCGTTTTGCAATTTGTTGTGATGTATATACACACACACACACACACACACACACACACACACACACACACACACACACACACACACACACACACACACACACACACACACACACACACACACACACACACACACACACACACACACACACACACACATATTATATATATAAATAAAATACAGAGTTACTAACTCATATTGATACCCTGCAATTAACAAGCTCAAAGTATAAATACTGAGCATTGCCGAGATCAACTTTGCCTTTCATCCTTACGGGATTGATAAAATAAAGTACCAATAATGTACTGGGCAATTGCTGGCCTTATACCAAAAGTAGAAACAATTATATAATAATATATGTAGAAATAAACACATAGAATCCTGTGTCTAAAATTACGAGGGTAGAGAATACAACATTTGTTTTATATATTTAATCTGAATCATACTTATGATATACATATTTTTTCATAAGATATAAACAATTCTTTCATATACAGACCCTACCAATAACTATTTCATCTCTCTGACAGATTAGAGATTTAATCTGTTTCGCCCTGAAAATTGTGTTTGTAACAGATAATCCGTAGGCTTTCCTCAGCGAGAGATGGGATCAAATGAAACAAAGCACATGTAACTACAATTCACAGGAATGAATTTCACTCCACGTGCGTTGGACGTTATACGCGGTGTGAGTGGTTATGCTAGAAATAATAGCCTTATTACACTCAACTTATAAGCTCACCTAGTTAGGGAGCCGAAATACAAATAAAATACAGAGTTACTAACTCATATTGATACCCTATTGATATCAAATGTGGTATTCTCTACCCTCGTAATTTTAGACACAGGATTCACTGTGTTTATATATATATATATATATATATATATATAAATATATATATATATATATATATTAATGGAATGTAAACTATTATGTATAAAACAAATTCTTTTCGTAGCCGGACAACTCATTGTGCATAATCTTTTGATAATAGGAAAAAGCAAAATTTCTTGAAAAGGTTGAGTATGAAGTAAAAATACAAAGGAGGATATTATGTTGGTTCTTAAGCACGAAGGTGTCACAGGAAAATTCGTTTATTTGAATATGTTTGCTGCTTAGCCCCCAGCTCAGTACTGATCGAGCAGACATAGCTGTAACTAACCCGCCTGTTCTATTCATAGCTGTAGTATATGACTAGTCAGTGGATTGGCATAGTCGTTAGAACGTCGGATTTAATGCTTTGCTGTATTCATCGCAGTGCTCTGCGCTCCCTGAATTCCAATCCCACCGAGGTTAACTCTGCCTTTTATCCTTTCGAGGTCAACGAAAATATTACCAGCCCAGCTCAGCCCACCTCAGCCCAGCTCAGCCAGCCCAGCCCAGCTAAGCCCAGCCCAGCCCAGCCTAGCCCAGCCCAGCCCAGCCCAGCCCTACCCCGCTCAGTCCAGCTCAGCCCAGCTCAGCCAGCTCAGCCAGCCCAGCTCAGCCCTGCACTAGGATCGATTATTCTTCTGTTTCACTTCTTTCTGTCCTTAACTCTTTTCTTCTCTGGAAGAAATCGGTTGTGTTCTGACCCGGTGAGGGGATGGGATCCGCCAGGTTTACAGTGCCAAAAAGGGCGCCCTAACAACTCCAACAGGAGGGTTATATTTAGACTTTGGATGGGGGCCGGGGCACTTCAGATTTGGGGGGGGGGCGCAAACACAAAAATTAGAATACACAGCAAACCCCCTAATTTTATATTAAGTTAGCTTGGCGCAAGTAATTGAAAAGTTATACATACAGGCATTAAATTCAAAACCATCCTAAAACTAAAAAACCCAGCTGAGGGTACAAATAAATTGCTAAGACCATCATTCCCCCCTCCCCCCTCGCACTGCAGGGTGTCCGGGGCAATTTCCCCCATTTCCTCTCATTAAATCTGGCCCTGGATATGGGTCATAACGAAACGAACGACATCTAAGATTACATTATTCAAACCATTCTTCATTTTTTGTTAAACATTTAAAACCCTGCAAGTATAATTGGGAGGATTTTGGGGTTGCTTCTTTTATAAGAGGCTTAGTTTTGATTATATGGTATGGAGCAGGGCAAAAGAAATCTTAAACTTAGTATAGGAAGTCTATTTAGTCTATACTATTACTAGATGACCTTATACGGTTGGTCTAGATCAGAAGTTCTCAAATTTATTTGGCCACCGCTCCCCTCATTCCACGTGGCGGAATCACATCTAGCCAAGCTTTGTAACAGATACTCTTGTAGACACGATAAAAAGATCTCCCTATCTCGTTGTGGTTCCTTTGGGAACTCCTTTAAAAGCCTCCACGTGGCTTTTATATTAGGGGTTCCCATGTCGTGGAGGAAGCTTTCCTTAATGTCTTTATAGGTTTCAAGTGACATGCGCACCATCATTAGATTTTGTGGTACTTTAAAAGTGCTGGTGCCGAAAATCTCCCCGTTTCTCACAATATCTGAACTTCGTGTTATGAGGTCATCAATTCTTCGTTGTTTTTTCCTCTTTAGCACGAGGATTGGTGGTTGAATGATTGGTTGTTGTTGTTGCATGTGTTTACTTTTAGTGGGTAGTTGTGATTGTGGTAGCAGTGGTGTTCTTGGTGGTGGTAGCTGTAGTTGCGTTAACAGTTGTGGTGTTGGTGGGCTTGGTGTGGTCGTAAATGTGTCTGTATTTGTTGTGGGTATATTTAATGAGTTTTCTAGTGTCTGTTGTTTTGTTGGCCCCTCCCTTATCTTCATTTCGAGAGGAGGAGGTACTGGTGTTTGCAGAATGTCTCTGATATGGGTGACAGTGTGTTTGTGTTGGTGTGAGTGTCTATGTGTGTATTTGTGTTTAGAGAAGACGGAGATAGATAGATAGATAGATAGATAGATAGATAAAGAGATAGATAGAGAGAGAGAACAAGTGAGAATGAAAGTTTCGATGGGTGACCCCTGAGTGTTTTGCACGCTGTCTGTTGCTGGTGGTTGTAGTGGTACTTTCGCTGCTGCTGTTGGTGATATTGTTGGTGTTGCTGTTGTTTCTTGTGTTGATACTGCTGCTACGGTTGCTAGGTTTGCTGATGATTTTGCTGCTACTACCGAGGTTGATGTTGCTGTTGTTGTAGGGTCCTAGTGTTGGTAGCAAAGGGGCCTTGCGGTTCTCTATCTTCTGTTTAGGGTAGAAAGCTCCCAAGCGACCAGTGTGCCCACACACATGGCAAGGAGGTCATCTGTTCGTAACAATAACTTTCAGGCCCAACTCTCCTGGAGGGTGAATGAGGTCTGGGATGTTGTGTATGTCATCTGGTTTGACGTGGAGAGGCAACTCCACACTGATCCCAGATGAGTCTTCTCATCTGGTTTTTTCACCTCCGGGAGGGCTTTGCTTTTTTCTAGGACAATGCAGGCCGATGTCCACAAGATATTCACCTCCGGTGGGAACCTTGAAATCTTGACCCTTACTGTTCTTCTTCCTAAATAAGATAGGTAGAGCACATACTTCTCGCCCCGACAGGGTATCACGGAATGTTTAACGGCCAGAGCTTCACTTTTAGAGAGCACTGAAATTCTCGCATACTGTCTGGTCCTTGCAATATGGAGAATATCGGGCATTACTTGTATCGGTAGAGCGTCGGACAACATGCAGCATAGAGTTACGTCCTTTTACGTTCTGAGTTAAAATCCCGCCACGGTTACCTTTGCCTTTCACCCTTATGAGGTCGATAAAATAAAGTACCTGTAACATACTGGGGTAGATTTATTCGACCCCCCCCTCTCCCAAAATTGCTGGCCTTGTTCCTAAATCAGAAACCATTACTTGTTTCAGTGCCCTTTCAACACCTGACGGATTTGGTGGATCCGGCCGTTTCACGTTTGTGGACACGCACTTGTAGATCACAGATTTTGAGGGGTTTATCAACACTTCGGATCGAATGGCTAGGTCAGCCCATGATTTTTCTACTTTTATTAGTTTGGTCACTTGGGTTAAACATATCTCCTTTACTATAATGTTTATGATGAACAGATCAGATGATTTGGCAGCCATTGCTGCAAATGTATTGTTGCTGTTATTATTGTTGTTAGGGCGGTGGATTAGCAGTATCGGTAAAGCGGCAGACACCATGCTTTGCAGCATAGAGTTACGTCTCTTTACTTTCTGATTTCAAATCCCGCCGATGTTAGCTTTGTCTTTCATCCTTATGGGGTCAATGAAATAAAGTAACAGTAATGTAATGGGGTGGATTTAAATCGACTTTACCCTCCCTTCAAATTGCTGGCCTTGTGCCTATAGTAGAAATCATTATTATTGTTCATGATGTTGTTGTTGCCATTTCTGTTGTCGTTGTCTGAGTTAGTGTTATTTTTGTTGTTTGCTTCTGTTATATTTCTTGTTGTAGTGGTGATGGTGGTGGTGGTGGTGGTGGGGTTGGTGTTGGTTGTAGTGTTCCTGCCACTATTGTTGTTTTTTGTTGTCACTATTCTCTTTTTGTGAAGGCGTATGGCTTAGTGGTTAGAGCATTGGGCTTTCGTTCTCGAGCAAGACACTTTATTTCATGTTGCTTCAATTCACTCAGTTGCAGAAATGGGTTGCGACGGCAATGGTGTCAAGCTGTATCGGTCATTGCTTTTCCCTTGGCCAACATCGGTGGCGTGGAGAAGGGAGATTGGTATGCATGGGTGAGTGCTGGTCTTTCATAAACAAACTTTGCCCAGACTTGTACCTGGGAGGGGAACTTTCTAGGTGCAAATCCTATGGTCATTCGTCGTGATCAAAGGGGTCTTTACCCTCTTTTTATTCTCTGTTGTTGTTGCTGTGAAGGCGGTGATTTTTAACAGCGGAAAATTAGTTTCATACTTATCCTGCGTTGTGATGTAGTTGCCATTGTTGTTGTTGCTGCTGCTGTCACTGATATTTACAATTCTGCGGATGGCAGGCTCTTCATTTCAGCAGACGAATATTCTTCGTCCACCATTGAGAGTCGTGTTTGCTAAACAAACCCCGATTTAGCCCCCTAATGGCCGAAAATGAAGAAAAACTATCCATTTCCCTAGGTTTCTGGTTAGTTTATCTATAAAACGGTAATAACTTTTCAATATATAACTTTGCTAAACAATAGAAATAATAACAAAGTTACGGAAGTGATGTGCAACATGCGTCGACAAACGAACCGACAAAATAATAATAATAATAATAGTGGTATGAGCATAAGCCAGAGTCGGTGATAGAAAACGATCAGGTGAAGGTGCTATGGGATTTTAGGATACAGACGGACAAGAAACTGGAACACAATAGACCTGACCTGGTGGTTTTGGACAAGGAAAAAAGATCGTGCCTGATTGTAGATGTGGCCTCCCCATTCGACACGAGAGTGGAAGAGAAGGAGAGGGAGAAAATTAACCGATACCAGGACTTAAAGTGGGAGGTAAAAAGGATTTGGAACTGCCATGAAGTCAAAGTGGTCCCGATTAGAAAAAGAAAGAAGGAGAGGAGAAAATTAACCGATACCAGGACTTAAAGTGGGTAAGATGACTGCCATGAAGTCAAAGTGGTCCCGATTGTCATAGGCGCACTAGGTACTATCTCAAAAAGTTTCCAGGGATGGTTAAAGAAAATTGGCCCCGCCACGCTTTTTGGAACGCTTCAAAAGGCATGCTTGCTGGGAACAGCAAGAACCCTCCGGTAGGTCCTGAATATCTGAGGCTGCAGGTAGTGGCTTGATATTCATTTCAACAAACTTTCCAGTTAACTAACATCAATGACTGAGACTCAAAGAACAATAATAATAATAATAATAATAACAACAATATAAATAAAAACAAACAGTATAACACTTACGTTGCAAAGTTCCTCGTCGGGTGTTTGTGCAACCAGTATTGCACTGGAAAAGGACACCACAGTACATAGCATGACGTATGTCAGACCTCGGTTAAATATTTCTTTAATCATTGTTTCGAAGTTTCTAGTAAAGCTTTGTTTTATACAAAAATATGTTTGCTTACTTTTTGAAAAGCGGCCACAGATGCAGATGAACTATAAATAATAATAGTTGAATTCGTCGGGTAGAATACCCCTGGAGAACGGGAAAGTACAATGTGTTAAGATATACACTAGATCTAGAAGACGACCACAACAGAACAACTTTGGGAAGCGCCAACCTTTTCGTTAACTCAGGATATCTCCAGTTAGTTGGAACTTAAATATATATACCAACTATCTAGTTGGTATATGTATACCCCCCCCCCCCCCATATATATATATATATATATATATATATATATATATATATATATATAAACAAGAAATAAACAGCAATAAAATTATCTGAAATAAATAATAATTAGACCATTAATGCAAAAACAATGCGAACGCGTTCTCAGAAATAAAAGTACATAAAAAAATAATAACAATTCAATAAAAAAAAACAAGACAAGAAAAATGGCATTTAGAGATTTACATTTAATGTTCTTTTGAAAAATTATTTTATATTTATATCTATATTTATTTTATTTATATAATTTTTATTTAAATAGAACGAACAATAAAAAAAAAAATACACAGAAATTTGATTGTTTTTTTTGAAATTCATTTTCGAAAATAGAAGTGAGTCTGTGTAAGAAAGAAGAGAGAAAAGAGAAGAAAGAAGAGAGAAGAGAAAAGGGAAAATCAGTTTAAAAGTTTCAAAATGGCAGCCATGTGTTATTTGAAGCGTTCATGTATGAAAGTAGCTTTGCTCTCTAAACTCACCACGTGATGTATAATCGTTTGACCAGCCACGCTTTCACTATGCGCGTGAATGCTTCCGTGATTGTGTGTCTGCCTGTCTCTATTTATGTACCCCCTGCCATCATATATATATATATATATATATATATATATATATATATATATATATATATATATATATATATATATATATATATATATATATTTATATACATATATGTGTAGGACAGCTAAACCTGCGTAAGTGTTTCATAAGATTAGGGCAATCGACCATCTTGTTTGCATATATAACACACACACACGATGAAAACACTCACACACACACACACACACACACACACACACACACACACACACACACACACACACACACACACACACACACACACACACACACACACACACACAGAGTCATATATATTCTTATTCTTATAATGATTTATACACACATGTATTACGTTACAATAGGTATCAAAGCATAGCCGTGGAAATCATCGGCGTGGAAATCACCGACAAACTGTGTACGATGGAACAGAATGCAAACTCACGTTGATAGGTACAGGACAGCGAGATTGCATTCTGCACCGTCGCTCACAGTCAGCAGATAATTTCTGTTGTGGTTTGTCTCGCATCTGGTTTGGGTTCCAAAGTTCTTTCTGTTTTATTCGAAAAGAGTGGCTCAGAGTGGTGTTTCTTTAAAAGAAACCTTGATCAGCTCAAGGTTCGATCTGCATCGATCTGGCCCGGCTCTGGAATCAAAATCTCGTCGGACCTCTGCTGTTGACACAATGTCATATATATATACATATATATAAGAAAATGAGGTTTTTTAAAAAAAAAGATGTCCTACACGGGTAAAATTATAAGGAAAAGAAATTGAAAATACAACTGGAGTCTTTTAAGAATATTTATTTATTTACTTTACCGGTTTTACAGTTTTTATGATTTTCAAAAATAAATTTGAGATGGAGGGTTTGTGTTACTGTTGTAGTTTATTTCGCATCTAAGAGTGGTTCAAATTGCTGTTTCTTTTAAAGAAACACCACCCTGAGCCACTCTTTTCGAATAAAACAGAAAGAACTTTGGAACACGAACCAGATGCGAGTCAAACCACAACAGAAACACAAACCCTCCATCTCAATTTTACTTTTGAAAATCATAAGAATTGTGAAACCTGTAAAGTAAATAAATAAATATTCTTAAATTTTTCCTTATATAAATATATATAGGAAGCGAAAATATCCGTATGTAAGAATACGGTAAAGAGCGGTCTGTTTAGTGAAAGAAAGCGATTTATTCTTCTTATTATTATGATCTGAGTTCAAATCCCGCCCTGGTTAATTTTGCCTTTCATCCTTACGGGGTCGATAAAATAAAGTACCCAGTCACGCATGAAAATCATAAAAACTGTAAAACCGGTAAAGTAAATAAATAAATATTCTTAAAAGACTCCAGTTGTATTTTCAATTTCTTTTCCTTATAATTTTACTCGTGTGAGGCATCTTTTAAAAACAACCCTCATTTTCTTATATATATGTATATATATATATGACATTCTGTCATTACAACAACAGAGGTCCGATGAGCTTTTGATTCCAGAGTCGGCCCAGATCGATACAGATCGAACCTTGAGCTGATCAATAGCGAAACGCGCGTCACCAATCACCAAACGTAACGAAAGCTTAACAAATCGTCGTTATATTATATATATATATATATGTTATATGTTATATATATATGTTATATGTTATATATATATATATATATATATATATATATATATATATAATCAAATATATAGACAGAAAAATTAGTTTTAAAATCATTTTTAATCCCTTGCACATGTTTCAAGAGAATTACTCGTAAATTTATATATATGTATATATATATATATATATATATATATATATATATATATATATATATATATGTGTGTGTATATATATATATATATATATATATATATATATATACGATATTATTTATTCATGCTCATACATGGAATAATAGCGCCACCTAAGTTTTCAAGGTCAAATATAGACCATATCTCCATAATGTAAGAGGGATCAAAATTGTAACTCAATCTTCAGGTGCTTATACGAGTTTATAAGATACCGTTAAAAGTAATGCCGGCTCAAAGTTCTAATTTATGAAAAAACGTATTATGACAAAAGGAAATAACACCTACGGATATTTCTACTAAAGCATAACGAGGACAAGAACAAATACGAGCCACCGACTATGTTGTATTTTGAACAATAATATATTGCTGGTGATCCTGCCGAGGTTAGCTTTGCCCTTCATCCTTACGGGCTCGATGAAATAAAGTACTAGTAATGCACTGGAGCCGATGTAACTACTTTCTCCTTTCCAAAAATTGCTGGCCTTGCGCCTAAATCACAAACTAATATATTGCTAGAGCGAAATACAACTGTGTGTTTATTGAGTGAAGGAGCGCTCATAGATAGTGGAGGCGCATGGTTTAGTGGTTAGAGCATTGGGCTTGCAATCGAAAGGTTGTGAGCTCAATTCTCGGACCGGGTGATGTGTTGTTTTCGTGAAGGCGCATCACATAGTGGTTAGAGCATTGGGCTTGCAATCGAAAGGTTGTGAGCTCAATTCTCGGACCGGGTGATGTGTTGTTTTCGTGAAGGCGCATCACATAGTGGTTAGAGCATTGGGCTTGCAATCGAAAGGTTGTGAGTTCAATTCTCGGACCGGGTGATGTGTTGTTTCCTTCAGCAAGACACTTTATTTCACGTTGCTCCAGTTTACTCAGCTGTAGAAATGAGATGATAGGACTGAGGTTCCTATCATTAAATCACCCAAGACACCTCCAACGAGATATACCTGGGGGGAGGCCAGCTAAACCTGAATATATGTGAGCTGTCACACACATAGATAGTCATTGCCACATCATCCAACAAGATACACCGTCACCCTAAAACAACAATGGTTACTAAAGGTGGTATCATTGCGTTCAGTTATGATATTTAGTATAAGTTCAGCAACATTGATTCAATTCATTATGGCCAACGGATTGATAGCCGTGTGATGGGGGAATTATCAAATTTGGAACTGGGGAAATAAGGTTACAAATAGAGGGCTGTTTCGTCCCATAACGGCTGACTGTATTGGACAAATGCGATAAAGTAAGAATGTTCGTTTCTTTAGAATTTTTCGTTTCGGTAAAATAAAGGGCTATATTAAAGACCCTTTCAAGGCCTACGAGACATGAAATGTCGAAACAAATTTGGGAGATGTTATCTTCAGATAGGGCTCTTATGTTGAGGATCACTCGATGGAAATCGAGCAGCAAGACGGCTCGCTGGTAAAAGGTAACCAGGTGATATGCGGCGCTTTCGAGGATGATGATCACGCGAACGGTGATCATTTCTATGGAAGACCCGTGCCTGACTGGTCGAGGATGGCTTTGAGCGTGGCGTTGATGGGAGCGATGTTGGTGTTGTTGCTGGAAGCGTTGATAACGGCGTTGCAGACGGCGTTGACGGTGGCGTTGATGGTGGTGAGGATGTGGGCGTTGCAGACGGCGTTGACGGGGGCGTTGATGGTGGTGAGGATGTGGGCGTTGACGGTGGCGTTGATGGTGGCGTTGATGGATACTGCGACGACGAAGGTGACGACGTTCGTTAGAGAAACTACGTAAAGAAGTACGACGGTAGACAGTATGCCATTTACGGGAACAGCGGCAACGCATGCGACGTCGTAAGTTGCAGTTACAGGAAGGGTCACGTTGACGTTGACGCAACAAATGGTGGCAACGGTGCTGTCGACGGCATTTCTTACGAACTTGCACCAAACATTGAAATATTGGAGGTAGGAGGATGTACAACAGTGCTGACATCTGCTGGTGTAGTTAAGACAGTCGATGTTGTTGGTGTTGTTGTTGTTGTTGGTGGTAGTGAGGTTGTTGGTGTTGTTGTTGTTGGTGGTGACGTTGTTGGTGTTGTTGTTGGTGTTGTTGGTGTGGTAGGTGTTGTTGTTGGTGCTGTTGTTGGTGTTGTGGTGGGTGAGGTTGTTGGTGTTGTTGTTGGTGTTGTTGGTGTGGTAGGTGTTGTTGTTGGTGCTGTTGTTGGTGTTGTGGTGGGTGAGGTTGTTGGTGTTGTAGTTGGTGTTGTGGTGGGTGTTGTGGTAGGTGTTGTTGTTGGTGTTGTTGTTGGTATTGTTGTTGGTGTGGTGGTTGGTGTTGTTGTTGGTGTTGTTGTTGGTGTTGTTGTTGGTGTTTTGGTGGGTGTTGTTGTTGGTGTTGTAGTTGGTGTTATTGTTGGTGTTGTGGTGGGTGTTGTGGTAGGTGTTGTTGTTGGTGTTGTTGTTGGTATTGTTGTTGGTGTGGTGGTTGGTGTTGTTGTTGGTGTTGTTGTTGGTGTTGTTGTTGGTGTTTTGGTGGGTGTTGTTGTTGGTGTTGTAGTTGGTGTTATTGTTGGTGTTGTGGTGGGTGTTGTGGTAGGTGTTGTTGTTGGTGTTGTTGTTGGTATTGTTGTTGGTGTGGTGGTTGGTGTTGTTGTTGTTGGTGTTGTTGTTGGTGTTGTTGTTGGTGTTTTGGTGGGTGTTGTTGTTGGTGTTGTTGTTGGTGTTATTGTTGGTGTTGTGAGTGTGGTCAAAGGTGTTGTTCGTGTGGTCAAAGGTGTTGTGAGTGTGGTCATTGGGGTTGAAAGTGTGGTCAGAGGAGTTGTTTGTGTGGCTTGAGGTGATGTAGGTGTGGTCAAAGGTGTTGTGGGTGTGGTCAAAGGTGTTGTGAGTGTGGTCAAAGGTGTTGTTGGTGTGGTCAAAGGTGTTGTGAGTGTTGTCAATGGGGTTGAGGGTGTGGTTAGAGGAGTTGTTTGTGTGGCTTGATGTGATGTGGGTGTGGTCAAAGGTGTTGTGAGTGAGGTTAAAGGTGTTGTTGGTGTGGTCAGTAGAGTTGTGTCTGTTGTTAGAGGTGTTGTTGGTGTTGTTTGTGGCTTTGTGGATGTGGTCAACAGAGGAGTTACAACAGACGTAAAAGTGTCTTCGGTTGTCTGATCAACTTCTGAGGTGACGGGCTGTGTGGTCTCTGTTGCAGTTTGAGCTTGGGTGGAGGGCTCAGTAGCAGCCCTGGAGGTATTTGTGTAGCAATAGAGAGTGAAGCCGTCAGAAAGGTTTACTATTGTGAAATATGGTAAACTAGTGAAATGTTCAAAAGGAAGTGATGGAGAAAACATTGCTAGAGGGGAAGAGAATAGCGAGGAAACTGGTGGGATTGTGCTTGTTACTGGTGTAGTTGTTGTTGCTATTGGTGTTGTTTGTGGTGTAGTAGCGTTTCTTGTAGTCGATGGTGTTGATGTTGATACTGTCTCTATTGGTGTAGTTATCAGTGTTGTAGTTATTGTTGGTGTGGTGGCTGGAGGGGTGGTTGGTGTGGTGGCTGGAGGGGTGGTTGGTGTGGTGGCTGGAGGGGTGGTTGGTGTGGTGGTTGGAGGGGTGGTTGGTGTGGTGGCTGGAGGGGTGGTTGGTGTGGTGGCTGGAGGGGTGGTTGGTGTGGTGGTTGGAGGGGTGGTTGGTGTGGTGGCTGGAGGGGTGGTTGGTGTGGTGGTTGGAGGGGTGGTTGGTGTGGTGGCTGGAGGGGTGGTTGGTGTGGTGGCTGGAGGGGTGGTTAGTGTGGTGGTTGGTGTGGTGGTTGGTATGGTGGCTGGAGGGGTGGTTGGAGTAGTGGCTGGAGGGGTGGTTGGTGTGGTGGCTGGAGGGGTGGTTGGTGTGGTGGCTGGAGGGGTGGTTGGTGTGGTGGCTGGAGGGGTGGTTGGTGTGGTGGTTGGAGGGGTGGTTGGTGTGGTGGTTGGAGGGGTGGTTGGTGTGGTGGCTGGAGGGGTGGTTGGTGTGGTGGCTGGAGGGGTGGTTGGTGTAGTGGCTGGAGGGGTGGTTGGTGTGGTGGTTGGAGGGGTGGTTGGTGTGGTGGCTGGAGGTGTGGTTGGTGTGGTGGCTGAAGGGGTGGTTGGTGTGGTGACTGGAGGGGTGGTTGGTGTGGTGGCTGGAGGGGTGGTTGGAGTAATGATTGGAGGGGTGGTTGGTGTGGTCGTTTGTGTGGTGGTTGGGGTTGTTGTGGGTGTTGTTGGCGATGATGATTGTGGAGCTGTTGGTGTTGTGGTTGCTGCTGTAGTTGGGGATGTCGTTAGTGTTGATGGTGCTGATGTTGGTAATGTGGATGATGCGGGGGTGGTGGTGGTAAAACCAGTGCTAGATTCAGAAGAGACGGTCATGGTTGGAGTACTAGAAGCAGAAGAGATGGGATTTGTTGTGGAGGATATCGATAATAATGATGTAAGTATTGAGTTCGCTGAGATGGTGGATGGAGTTAGACCTAGGGTTGTACTAACGAGAGAAGATATTGAGGTGGAGGGCTGAGGGGAAGAAACATATGTGGTACCTGTTCTTGGAATAGACGAGGAAGGGACACTAAATAAAGTAGAAGATGGTGGGAGCATAGTTGAATCAGGGGAGCTTACTGCGTCAGAGCTAGGGGCATATGTAATGCAAAATAGGGTGGTTAGGGTAGAGGATGTTGTTGTCGGTGTTGTAGTTGGTGTTGTTGTTGGTGTTGTTGTTGGTGTTGTTGTTGGTGTGGTAGTTGGTGTTGTTGTTGGTGTTGTTGTTGGTGTTGTCGTTGGTGTTGTAGTTGGTGTTGTTGTTGGTGTTTTAGTTGGTGTTGTAGTTGGTGTTGTTGTTGGTGTTGTTGTTGGTGTTGTTGTTGGTGTTGTAGTTGGTGTTGTAGTTGGTGTTGTTGTTGGTGTTGTTGTTGGTGTGGTGGTTGGTGTTGTTGGTGTTGTAGTTGGTGTTGTTGTTGGTGTTGTTGTTGGTGTTGTTGTTGGTGTTGTAGTTGGTGTTGTTGTTGGTGTTGTAGTTGGTGTTGTTGTTGGTGTTGTTGTTGGTGTTGTAGTTGGTGTTGTTGTTGGTGTTGTTGTTGGTGTTGTTGTTGGTGTTGTTGTTGGTGTTGTTGTTGGTGTTGTAGTTGGTGTTGTTGTTTGAGTTGTAGTTGGTGTTGTAGTTGGTGTTGTTGTTGTTGTTGTGGTGGTTGGTGTTGTAGTTGGTGTTGTTGTTGGTGTTGTAGTTGGTGTTGTTGATGGTGTTGTTGTTGGTGTTGTTGTGGGTGTTGTTGTTGGTGTTGTTGTTGGTGTTGTAGTTGGTGTTGTTGTTGGTGTTGTTGTTGGTGTTGTAGTTGGTGTTGTAGTTGGTGTTGTAGTTGGAGTTGTTGTTGGTGTTGTAGTTGGTGTTGTAGTTGGTGTTGTTGTTGGTGTTGTAGTTGGTGTTGTAGTTGGTGTTGTTGTTGGTGTTGTAGTTGGAGTTGTTGTTGGTGGTGTAGTTGGTGTTGTAGTTGGTGTTGTAGTTGGTGTTGTTGGTGTGGTGGTTGGTGTTGTAGTTGGTGTTGTTGGTGTTGTTGTTGGTGTTGTAGTTGGTGTTGTTGTTGGTATTGTAGTTGGTGTTGTTGTTGGTGTAGTTGGTGTTGTAGTTGGTGTTGTAGTTGGTGTTGTTGGTGTTGTAGTTGGTGTTGTTGTTGGTGTTGTTGTTGGTGTGGTGGTTGGTGTTGTAGTTAGTGTTGTTGGTGTTGTAGTTGGTGTTGTTGTTGGTGTTGTAGTTGGTGTTGTAGTTGGTGTTGTTGTTGAAGTTGTAGTTGGTGTTGTAGTTGGTTTTGTTGTTGGAGTTGTTGTTGGTGTTGTAGTTGGTGTTGTTGTTGGTGTTGTTGTTGGTGTTGTAGTTGGAGTTGTTGTTGGTGTTGTTGTTGGTGTTGTTGTTGGAGTTGTTGTTGGTGTTGTAGTTGGTGTTGTTGTTGGTGTTGTTGTTGGAGTTGTTGTTGGTGTTGTAGTTGGTGTTGTTGTTGGTGTTGTTGTTGGTGTTGTAGTTGGAGTTGTTGTTGGTGTTGTAGTTGGTGTTGTTGTTGGTGTTGTAGTTGGTGTTGTAGTTGGAGTTGTTGTTGGTGTTGTTGTTGGTGTTGTTGTTGGTGTTGTAGTTGGTGTTGTAGTTGGTGTTGTTGTTGGTGTTGTAGTTGGTGTTGTTGTTGGTGTTGTTGTTGGTGTTGTAGTTGGTGTTGTTGTTGGTGTTGTTGTTGGTGTTGTTGTTGGTGTTGTTGTTGGTGTTGTTGTTGGTGTTGTAGTTGGTGTTGTAGTTGGTGTTGTTGTTGGTGTTGTTGTTGGTGTTGTAGTTGGTGTTGTTGTTGGTTTTGTTGTTGGAGTTGTTGTTGGTGTTGTAGTTGGTGTTGTTGTTGGTGTTGTTGTTGGTGTTGTAGTTGGAGTTGTTGTTGGTGTTGTAGTTGGTGTTGTTGTTGGTGTTGTAGTTGGTGTTGTAGTTGGAGTTGTTGTTGGTGTTGTTGTTGGTGTTGTTGTTGGTGTTGTAGTTGGTGTTGTAGTTGGTGTTGTTGTTGGTGTTGTTGTTGGTGTTGTAGTTGGTGTTGTTGTTGGTGTTGTTGTTGGTGTTGTTGTTGGTGTTGTTGTTGGTGTTGTTGTTGGTGTTGTAGTTGGTGTTGTAGTTGGTGTTGTTGTTGGTGTTGTTGTTGGTGTTGTAGTTGGTGTTGTAGTTGGTGTTGTTGTTGGTGTTGCAGTTGGTGTTGTTGTTGGTGTTGTTGTTGGTGTTGTAGTTGGTGTTGTTGTTGGTGTTGTTGTTGGTGTTGTTGTTGGTGTTGTTGTTGGTGTTGTTGTTGGTGTTGTTGTTGGAGTTGTTGGTGTTGTTGTTGTTGGTGGTGTTGTTGGTGTTGTTGTTGGTGTTGTTGTTGGTGTTGTAGTTGGTATTGTTGTTGTTGGTGTGGTGGTTGGTGTTGTAGTTGGTGTTGTTGTTGGTGTTGTTGTTGGTGTTGTAGTTGGTATTGTTGTTGTTGGTGTGGTGGTTGGTGTTGTAGTTGGTGTTGTTGTTGGTGTTGTAGTTGGTGTTGTAGTTGGTATTGTTGTTGTTGGTGTGGTGGTTGGTGTTGTAGTTGGAGTTGTAGTTGGTGTTGTAGTTGGTATTGTTGTTGTTGGTGTGGTGGTTGGTGTTGTAGTTGGTGTTGTTGTTGGTGTTGTAGTTGGTGTTGTAGTTGGTATTGTTGTTGTTGGTGTGGTGGTTGGTGTTGTAGTTGGAGTTGTAGTTGGTGTTGTAGTTGGTATTGTTGTTGTTGGTGTGGTGGTTGGTGTTGTAGTTGGTGTTGTTGTTGGTGTTGTAGTTGGTGTTGTTGATGGTGTTGTTGTTGGTGTTGTTGTTGGTGTTGTTGTTGGTGTTGTTGTTGGTGTTGTAGTTGGTGTTGTAGTTGGTGTTGTTGTTGGTGTTGTAGTTGGTGTTGTAGTTGGTGTTGTAGTTGGAGTTGTTGTTGGTGTTGTAGTTGGTGTTGTAGTTGGTGTTGTTGTTGGTGTTGTAGTTGGTGTTGTAGTTGGTGTTGTTGTTGGTGTTGTAGTTGGAGTTGTTGTTGGTGGTGTAGTTGGTGTTGTAGTTGGTGTTGTAGTTGGTGTTGTTGGTGTGGTGGTTGGTGTTGTAGTTGGTGTTGTTGGTGTTGTAGTTGGTGTTGTTGTTGGTGTTGTTGTTGGTGTGGTGGTTGGTGTCGTAGTTGGTGTTGTAGTTGGTGTTGTTGTTGAAGTTGTAGTTGTTGTTGGTGTTGTTGTTGGTGTTGTAGTTGGTGTTGTAGTTGGTGTTGTAGTTGGAGTTGTTGTTGGTGTTGTAGTTGGTGTTGTAGTTGGTGTTGTTGTTGGTGTTGTAGTTGGTGTTGTAGGTGTTGTAGTTGGTGTTGTAGTTGGTGTTGTTGTTGGTGTTGTAGTTGGTGTTGTAGTTGGTGTTGTAGTTGGTGTTGTTGTTGGTGTTGTTGTTGGTGTTGTAGTTGGTGTTGTAGTTGGTGTTGTTGTTGGTGTTGTAGTTGGTGTTGTAGTTGGTGTTGTAGTTGGAGTTGTTGTTGGTGTTGTAGTTGGTGTTGTAGTTGGTGTTGTTGTTGGTGTTGTAGTTGGTGTTGTTGTTGGTGTTGTTGTTGGTGTTGTAGTTGGTGTTGTTGGTGTTGTAGTTGGTGTTGTTGTTGGCGTTGTAGTTGGTGTTGTAGTTGGTGTTGTTGTTGGCGTTGTAGTTGCTTTTGTTGTTGGTGTTGTAGTTGGTGTTGTAGTTGGTGTTGTAGTTGGTGTTGTAGTTGGTGTTGTTGTTGTAGTTGGTGCTGTTGTTGGCGTTGTAGTTGGTGTTGTTGTTGGTGTTGTTGGTGTTGTTGTTGGTGTTGTTGGTGTTGTTGTTGGCGTTGTAGTTGGTGTTGTAGTTGGTGTTGTAGTTGGTGTTGTTGGTGTTGTAGTTGGCGTTGTAGTTGGTGTTGTAGTTGGTGTTGTTGTTGGTGTTGTAGTTGGTGTTGGAGTTGGTGTTGTTGTTGGCGTTGTAGTTGGTGTTGTTGTTGGTGTTGTTGTTGGTGTTGTAGTTGGTGTTGTAGTTGGTATTGTTGGTGTGGTGGTTGGTGTTGTAGTTGGTGTTGTAGTTGGTGTTGTTGTTGGTGTTGTTGTTGGTGTTGTTGTTGTTGTTGTTGGTGATGTTGTTGGTGTTGTAGTTGGTGTTGTTGGTGTTGTTGTTGGTTTTTGTGTTGGTGTTGTAGTTGGTGTTGTCGGTGTTGTAGTTGGTGTTGTTGTTGGTGTTGTACTTGGTGTTGTTGTTTGCGTGGTAGTTGGTGTGGTGGTTGGTGTTGTAGTTGGTGTGGTGGTTGGTGTTGTAGTTGGTGTTGTTGTTGGTGTGGTGGTTGGTGTTGTAGTTGGTGTGGTGGTTGGTGTTGTTGTTGGTGTTGTAGTTGGTGTTGTAGTTAGGATTGATGGTGTTGTTGTTTGTGTGGTGGTTGGTGTTGTTGTTGGTGTTGTAGTTGATGTTGTTGTTGGTGTTGTTGTTGGTGTTGTAGTTGGTGTTGTTGTTGGTATTGTAGTTGGTGTTGTTGTTGGTATTGTAGTTGGTGTTGTTGTTGGTGGTGTAGTTGGTGTTGTAGTTGGTGTTGTAGTTGGTGTTGTTGTTGGTATTGTAGTAGGTGTTGTTGTTGGTGGTGTAGTTGGTGTTGTAGTTGGTGTTGTAGTTGGTGTTGTTGGTGTTGTAGTTGGTGTTGTTGTTGGTGTTGTTGTTGGTGTGGTGATTGGTGTTGTAGTTGGTGTTGTAGTTGGTGTTGTTGTTGAAGTTGTAGTTGGTGTTGTTGGTGTTGTAGTTGGTGTTGCAGTTGGTTTTGTTGTTGGAGTTGTTGTTGGTGTTGTAGTTGGTGTTGTAGTTGGTGTTGTTGTTGCTGTTGTAGTTGGTGATGTTGTTAGTGTTGTAGTTGGTGTTGTAGTTGGTGTTGTAGTTGGAGTTGTTGTTGGTGTTGTAGTTGGTGTTGTTGTTGGTGTTGTAGTTGGTGTTGTTGTTGGTGTTGTAGTTGGTGTTGTTATTGGTGTTGTAGTTGGTGTTGTAGTTGGTGTTGTAGTTGGAGTTGTTGTTGGTGTTGTAGTTGGTGTTGTAGTTGGTGTTGTTGTTGGTGTTGTAGTTGGTGTTGTAGTTGGTGTTGTTGTTGGTGTTGTAGTTGGTGTTGTTGTTGGTGTTGTAGTTGGAGTTGTTGTTGGTGGTGTAGTTGGTGTTGTAGTTGGTGTTGTAGTTGGTGTTGTTGGTGTGGTGGTTGGTGTTGTAGTTGGTGTTGTTGGTGTTGTAGTTGGTGTTGTTGTTGGTGTTGTTGTTGGTGTTGTTGTTGGTGTTGTAGTTGGTGTTGTAGTTGGTGTTGTTGTTGGTGTTGTTGTTGGTGTTGTTGTTGGTGGTATAGTTGGTGTTGTTGTTGGTGTTGTTGTTGGTGTTGATGTTGGTGTTGTAGTTCGTGTTGTAGTTGGTGTTGTAGTCGGTGTTGTAGTTGGCGTTGTAGTTGGTGTTGTTGTTGGTGTTGTTGTTGGTGCTGTAGTTGATGTTGTAGTTGCCGTTGTTGTTGGTGTTGTAGTTGGTGTTGTAGTTGGTGTTGTAGTTGGTGTTGTAGTTGGTGTTGTAGTTGGCGTTGTAGTTGGTGTTGTTGTTGGTGTTGTAGTTGGTGATGTTGTTAGTGTTGTTGTTGAGGTTGTAGTTGGATTTGTTGTTGGTGTTGTAGTTGGATTTGTAGTTGGTGTTGTAGTTGGCGTTGTAGTTGGTGTTGTTGTTGGTGATGTTGTTAGTGTTGTAGTTGGTGTTGTAGTTGGTGTTGTTGGTGTGGTGGTTGGTGTTGTAGTTGGTGTTGTTGGTGTTGTAGTTGGTGTTGTTGTTGGTGTTGTCGTTGGTGTTGGTGTTGTTGGTGTGGTGGTTGGTGTTGTAGTTGGTGTTGTTGGTGTTGTAGTTGGTGTTGTAGTTGGTGTTGTTGGTGTTGTAGTTGGTGTTGTTGTTGGTGTTGTTGTTGGTGTTGTTGTTGGTGTTGTTGTTGGTGTTGTAGTTGGTGTTGTAGTTGGTGTTGTTGTTGGTGTTGTTGTTGGTGTTGTAGTTGGTGTTGTTGTTGGTGTTGTAGTTGGTGTTGTAGTTGGTGTTGTTGTTGGTGTTGTTGTTGGTGTTGTTGTTGGTGTTGTAGTTGGTGTTGTAGTTGGTGTTGTTGTTGGAGTTGTAGTTGGTGTTGTAGTTGGTGTTGTTGTTGTTGGTGTGGTGGTTGGTGTTGTAGTTGGTGTTGTTGTTGGTGTTGTAGTTGGTGTTGTTGTTGTTGTTGGTGTTGTAGTTGGTGTTGTAGTTGGTGTTGTTGTTGGTGTTGTAGTTGGTGTTGTAGTTGGTGTTGTAGTTGGAGTTGTTGTTGGTGTTGTAGTTGGTGTTGTAGTTGGTGTTGTTGTTGGTGTTGTAGTTGGTGTTGTTGTTGGTGTTGTTGTTGGTGTTGTAGTTGGAGTTGTTGTTGGTGTTGTAGTTGGTGTTGTAGTTGGTGTTGTAGTTGGTGTTGTTGGTGTTGTTGTTGGTGTTGTAGTTGGTGTTGTAGTTGGTGTTGTTGTTGGTGTTGTTGGTGTTGTTGTTGGTGTTGTAGTTGGTGTTGTAGTTGGTGTTGTTGTTGGTGTTGTAGTTGGTGTTGTTGTTGGTATTGTAGTTGGTGTTGTTGTTGGTGGTGTAGTTGGTGTTGTAGTTGGTGTTGTAGTTGGTGTTGTTGGTGTGGTGGTTGGTGTTGTAGTTGGTGTTGTTGTTGGTGTTGTAGTTGGTGTTGTTGTTGGTGTTGTAGTTGGTGTTGTAGTTGGTGTTGTTGTTGGTGTTGTTGTTGGTGTTGTTGTTGGTGGTGTAGTTGGTGTTGTTGTTGGTGTTGTTGTTGGTGTTGATGTTGGTGTTGTAGTTGGTGTTGTAGTTGGTGTTGTAGTCGGTGTTGTAGTTGGCGTTGTAGTTGGTGTTGTTGTTGGTGTTGTTGTTGGTGCTGTAGTTGATGTTGTAGTTGGCGTTGTTGTTGGTGTTGTAGTTGGTGTTGTAGTTGGTGTTGTAGTTGGTGTTGTAGTTGGTGTTGTAGTTGGCGTTGTAGTTGGTGTTGTTGTTGGTGTTGTAGTTGGTGATGTTGTTAGTGTTGTTGTTGAGGTTGTAGTTGGATTTGTTGTTGGTGTTGTAGTTGGATTTGTAGTTGGTGTTGTAGTTGGCGTTGTAGTTGGTGTTGTTGTTGGTGATGTTGTTAGTGTTGTAGTTGGTGTTGTAGTTGGTGTTGTTGGTGTGGTGGTTGGTGTTGTAGTTGGTGTTGTTGGTGTTGTAGTTGGTGTTGTTGTTGGTGTTGTTGTTGGTGTTGGTGTTGTTGGTGTGGTGGTTGGTGTTGTAGTTGGTGTTGTTGGTGTTGTAGTTGGTGTTGTAGTTGGTGTTGTTGGTGTTGTAGTTGGTGTTGTTGTTGGTGTTGTTGTTGGTGTTGTTGTTGGTGTTGTTGTTGGTGTTGTAGTTGGTGTTGTAGTTGGTGTTGTTGTTGGTGTTGTAGTTGGTGTTGTTGTTGGTGTTGTTGTTGGTGTTGTAGTTGGTGTTGTTGTTGGTGTTGTAGTTGGTGTTGTAGTTGGTGTTGTTGTTGGTGTTGTTGTTGGTGTTGTTGTTGGTGTTGTAGTTGGTGTTGTAGTTGGTGTTGTTGTTGGAGTTGTAGTTGGTGTTGTAGTTGGTGTTGTTGTTGTTGGTGTGGTGGTTGGTGTTGTAGTTGGTGTTGTTGTTGGTGTTGTAGTTGGTGTTGTTGTTGTTGTTGGTGTTGTAGTTGGTGTTGTAGTTGGTGTTGTTGTTGGTGTTGTAGTTGGTGTTGTAGTTGGTGTTGTAGTTGGAGTTGTTGTTGGTGTTGTAGTTGGTGTTGTAATTGGTGTTGTTGTTGGTGTTGTAGTTGGTGTTGTTGTTGGTGTTGTTGTTGGTGTTGTAGTTGGAGTTGTTGTTGGTGGTGTAGTTGGTGTTGTAGTTGGTGTTGTAGTTGGTGTTGTTGGTGTTGTTGTTGGTGTTGTAGTTGGTGTTGTAGTTGGTGTTGTTGTTGGTGTTGTTGGTGTTGTTGTTGGTGTTGTAGTTGGTGTTGTAGTTGGTGTTGTTGTTGGTGTTGTAGTTGGTGTTGTTGTTGGTATTGTAGTTGGTGTTGTTGTTGGTGGTGTAGTTGGTGTTGTAGTTGGTGTTGTAGTTGGTGTTGTTGGTGTGGTGGTTGGTGTTGTAGTTGGTGTTGTTGTTGGTGTTGTAGTTGGTGTTGTAGTTGGTGTTGTAGTCGGTGTTGTAGTTGGCGTTGTAGTTGGTGTTGTTGTTGGTGTTGTTGTTAGTGCTGTAGTTGGTGTTGTAGTTGGCGTTGTTGTTGGTGTTGTAGTTGGTGTTGTAGTTGGTGTTGTAGTTGGTGTTGTAGTTGGCGTTGTAGTTGGTGTTGTTGTTGGTGTTGTAGTTGGTGTTGTAGTTGGTGTTGTAGTTGGTGTTGTAGTTGGCGTTGTAGTTGGTGTTGTTGTTGGTGTGGTGGTTGGTGTTGTTATTGGTGTTGTAGTTGGTGATGTTGTTAGTGTTGTAGTTGGTGTTGTAGTTGGTGTTGTTGGTGTGGTGGTTGGTGTTGTAGTTGGTGTTGTTGGTGTTGTAGTAGGTGTTGTTGTTGGTGTTGTTGTTGGTGTTGTTGTTGGTGTTGTAGTTGGTGTTGTAGTTGGTGTTGTTGTTGGTGTTGTTGTTGGTGTTGTTGGTGTGGTGGTTGGTGTTGTAGTTGGTGTTGTTGGTGTTGTAGTTGGTGTTGTTGTTGGTGTTGTTGTTGGTGTTGGTGTTGTTGGTGTGGTGGTTGGTGTTGTAGTTGGTGTTGTTGGTGTTGTAGTTGGTGGTGTAGTTGGTGTTGTAGTTGGTGTTGTAGTTGGTGGTGTAGTTGGTGTTGTAGTTGGTGTTGTTGTTGGTGTGGTGGTTGGTGTTGTAGTTGGTGTTGTTGGTGTTGTTGTTGGTGTTGTAGTTGGTGTTGTAGTTGGTGTTGTAGTTGGTGTGGTGGTTGGTGTTGTTGTTGGTGTTGTAGTTGGTGTTGTTGTTGGTGTTGTAGTTGGTGTTGTTGTTGGTGTTGTAGTTGGTGTTGTTGTTGGTGTTGTAGTTGGTGTTGTTGTTGGTGTTGTTGTTGGTGTTGTAGTTGGTGTTGTTGTTGGTGTTGTTGTTGGTGTTGTAGTTGGTGTTGTAGTTGGTGTTGTTGTTGGAGTTGTAGTTGGTGTTGTAGTTGGTGTTGTTGTTGTTGGTGAGGTGGTTGGTGTTGTAGTTGGTGTTATTGTTGGTGTTGTAGTTGGTGTTGTTGTTGGTGGTGTAGTTGGTGTTGTAGTTGGTGTTGTAGTTGGTGTTGTTGGTGTTGTAGTTGGTGTTGTTGTTGGTGTTGTTGCTGGTGTGGTGGTTGGTGTTGTAGTAGGTGTTGTAGTTGGTGTTGTTGTTGAAGTTGTAGTTGGTGTTGTAGTTGGTTTTGTTGTTGGAGTTGTTGTTGGTGTTGTAGTTGGTGTTGTAGTTGGTGTTGTTGTTGGTGTTGTAGTTGGTGTTGTAGCTGGTGTTGTAGTTGGTGTTGTTGTTGGTGTTGTTGTTGGTGTTGTTGTTGGTGGTGTAGTTGGTGTTGTTGTTGGTGTTGTTGTTGGTGTTGATGTTGGTGTTGTAGTTGGTGTTGTAGTTGGTGTTGTAGTCGGTGTTGTAGTTGGCGTTGTAGTTGGTGTTGTTGTTGGTGTTGTTGTTGGTGCTGTAGTTGGTGTTGTAGTTGGCGTTGTTGTTGGTGTTGTAGTTGGTGTTGTAGTTGGTGTTGTAGTTGGTGTTGTAGTTGGTGTTGTAGTTGGCGTTGTAGTTGGTGTTGTTGTTGGTGTTGTAGTTGGTGATGTTGTTAGTGTTGTTGTTGGGGTTGTAGTTGGATTAGTTGTTGGTGTTGTAGTTGGATTTGTAGTTGGTATTGTAGTTGGCGTTGTTGTTGGTGTTGTAGTTGGTGTTGTTGTTGGTGTTGTAGTTGGTGTTGTTGTTGTTGTTGGTGTTGTAGTTGGTGTTGTAGTTGGTGTTGTTGTTGGTGTTGTAGTTGGTGTTGTAGTTGGTGTTGTAGTTGGTGTTGTTGTTGGTGTTGTAGTTGGTGTTGGTGTTGTTGTTGGTGTTGTAGTTGGAGTTGTTGTTGGTGGTGTAGTTGGTGTTGTAGTTGGTGTTGTAGTTGGTGTTGTTGGTGTTGTTGTTGGTGTTGTAGTTGGTGTTGTAGTTGGTGTTGTTGTTGGTGTTGTTGGTGTTGTTGTTGGTGTTGTAGTTGGTGTTGTAGTTGGTGTTGTTGTTGGTGTTGTAGTTGGTGTTGTTGTTGGTATTGTAGTTGGTGTTGTTGTTGGTGGTGTAGTTGGTGTTGTAGTTGGTGTTGTAGTTGGTGTTGTTGGTGTGGTGGTTGGTGTTGTAGTTGGTGTTGTTGTTGGTGTTGTAGTTGGTGTTGTAGTTGGTGTTGTAGTCGGTGTTGTAGTTGGCGTTGTAGTTGGTGTTGTTGTTGGTGTTGTTGTTGGTGCTGTAGTTGGTGTTGTAGTTGGCGTTGTTGTTGGTGTTGTAGTTGGTGTTGTAGTTGGTGTTGTAGTTGGTGTTGTAGTTGGCGTTGTAGTTGGTGTTGTTGTTGGTGTTGTAGTTGGTGTTGTAGTTGGTGTTGTAGTTGGTGATGTTGTTAGTGTTGTAGTTGGTGTTGTAGTTGGTGTTGTTGGTGTGGTGGTTGGTGTTGTAGTTGGTGTTGTTGGTGTTGTAGTAGGTGTTGTTGTTGGTGTTGTTGTTGCTGTTGTTGTTGGTGTTGTAGTTGGTGTTGTAGTTGGTGTTGTTGTTGGTGTTGTTGTTGGTGTTGTTGGTGTGGTTGTTGGTGTTGTAGTTGGTGTTGTTGGTGTTGTAGTTGGTGTTGTTGTTGGTGTTGTTGTTGGTGTTGGTGTTGTTGGTGTGGTGGTTGGTGTTGTAGTTGGTGTTGTTGGTGTTGTAGTTGGTGGTGTAGTTGGTGTTGTAGTTGGTGTTGTAGTTGGTGGTGTAGTTGGTGTTGTAGTTGGTGTTGTTGTTGGTGTGGTGGTTGGTGTTGTAGTTGGTGTTGTTGGTGTTGTTGTTGGTGTTGTAGTTGGTGTTGTAGTTGGTGTTGTAGTTGGTGTGGTGGTTGGTGTTGTTGTTGGTGTTGTAGTTGGTGTTGTTGTTGGTGTTGTAGTTGGTGTTGTTGTTGGTGTTGTAGTTGGTGTTGTTGTTGGTGTTGTAGTTGGTGTTGTTGTTGGTGTTGTTGTTGTTGGTGTTGTAGTTGGTGTTGTTGTTGGTGTTGTTGTTGGTGTTGTAGTTGGTGTTGTAGTTGGTGTTGTTGTTGGAGTTGTAGTTGGTGTTGTAGTTGGTGTTGTTGTTGTTGGTGAGGTGGTTGGTGTTGTAGTTGGTGTTATTGTTGGTGTTGTAGTTGGTGTTGTTGTTGGTGGTGTAGTTGGTGTTGTAGTTGGTGTTGTAGTTGGTGTTGTTGCTGTTGTAGTTGGTGTTGTTGTTGGTGTTGTTGCTGGTGTGGTGGTTGGTGTTGTAGTAGGTGTTGTAGTTGGTGTTGTTGCTGAAGTTGTAGTTGGTGTTGTAGTTGGTTTTGTTGTTGGAGTTGTTGTTGGTGTTGTAGTTGGTGTTGTAGTTGGTGTTGTTGTTGGTGTTGTAGTTGGTGTTGTAGTTGGTGTTGTAGTTGGAGTTGTTGTTGGTGTTGTAGTTGGTGTTGTAGTTGGTGTTGTTGTTGGTGTTGTAGTTGGTGTTGTAGTTGGTGTTGTTGTTGGTGTTGTAGTTGGTGTGGTGGTTGGTGTTGTTGTTGGTGTTGTTGTTGGTGTTGTAGTTGGTGTTGTTGGTGTTGTTGTTGGTGTTGTAGTTGGTGTTGTTGTTGGCTTTGTAGTTGCTTTTGTTGTTGGTGTTGTACTTGGTGTTGTAGTTGGTGTTGTAGTTGGTGTTGTAGTTGGTGTTGTTGTTGGTGTTGTAGTTGGTGTTGTTGTTGGTGTTGTAGTTGGTTTTGTTGGTGTTGTAGTTGGTGTTGTTGGTGTTGTTGTTGGCGTTGTAGTTGGTGTTGTAGTTGGTGTTGTAGTTGGTGTTGTTGTTGGTGTTGTAGTTGGTATTGTTGGTGTGGTGGTTGGTGTTGTAGTTGGTGTTGTTGTTGGTGTTGTAGTTGGTGTTGTTGTTGGTGTTGTAGTTGGTATTGTTGGTGTGGTGGTTGGTGTTGTAGTTGGTGTTGTAGTTGGTGTTGTTGTTGGTGTTGTTGTTGGTGTTGTTGTTGTTGCCGTTGGTGATGTTGTTGGTGTTGTAGTTGGTGTTGTTGTTGGTGTTGTTGTTGGTGTTGTTGTTGGTGTTGTAGTTGGTGTTGTTGTTTGTGTTGTAGTTGGTGTTGTTGTTTGCGTTGTAGTTGGTGTGGTGGTTGGTGTTGTAGTTGGTGTGGTGGATGGTGTTGTAGTTGGTGTTGTTGTCGGTGTGGTGGTTGATGTTGTAGTTGGTGTGGTGGTTGGTGTTGTAGTTGGTGTTGTTGTTGGTGTTGTAGTTGGTGTTGTAGTTAGTATTGATGGTGTTGTTGTTTGTGTGGTGGTTGGTGTTGTTGTTGGTGTTGTAGTTGGTGTTGTTGTTGGTGTTGTTGTTGGTGTTGTAGTTGGTGTTGTAGTTGGCGTTATTATTGGTGTTGTAGTTGGTGTTGTAGTTGGTGTTGTTGTTGGTGTTGTAGTTGGTGTTGTAGTTGGCGTTATTGTTGGTGTTGTAGTTGGTGTTGTTGATGGTGTAGTAGTTGGTGTTGTAGTTGGTGTTGTAGTTGGTGTTGTTGTTGGCGTTGTAGTTGGTGTTGTAGTTGGCGTTGTAGTTGGCGTTGTAGTTGGTGTTGTAGTTGGTGTTGTTGTTGGTGATGTTGTTAGTGTTGTTGTTGGTGTTGTTGTTGGTGTTGTAGTTGGTGTTGTTGTTGGTGTTGTAGTTGGTGTTGTTGTTGGTGTTGTTGTTGGTGTTGTTGTTGGTGTTCTTGTTGGTGTTGTTGTTGGTGTTGTTGTTGGTGTTGTAGTTAGTGTTGTAGTTGCTGTTGTTGTTGGTGTTGTTGTTGGTGTTGTTGTTGTTGTTGTTGGTGATGTTGTTGGTGTTGTAGTTGGTGTTGTTGTTGGTGTTGTTGTTGGTGTTGTTGTTAGTGCTGTAGTTGGTGTTGTTGTTGGTGTTGTAGTTGGTGTTGTTGTTTGCGTTGTAGTTGGTGTGGTGGTTGGTGTTGTAGTTGGTGTGGTGGATGGTGTTGTAGTTGGTGTTGTTGTCGGTGTGGTGGTTGGTGTTGTAGTTGGTGTGGTGGTTGGTGTTGTAGTTGGTGTTGTTGTTGGTGTTGTAGTTGGTGTTGTAGTTAGTATTGATGGTGTTGTTGTTTGTGTGGTGGTTGGTGTTGTTGTTGGTGTTGTAGTTGGTGTTGTTGTTGGTGTTGTTGTTGGTGTTGTAGTTGGTGTTGTAGTTGGCGTTATTGTTGGTGTTGTAGTTGGTGTTGTAGTTGGTGTTGTTGTTGGTGTTGTAGTTGGTGTTGTAGTTGGCGTTATTGTTGGTGTTGTAGTTGGTGTTGTTGATGGTGTAGTAGTTGGTGTTGTAGTTGGTGTTGTAGTTGGTGTTGTTGTTGGCGTTGTAGTTGGTGTTGTAGTTGGCGTTGTAGTTGGCGTTGTAGTTGGTGTTGTAGTTGGTGTTGTTGTTGGTGATGTTGTTAGTGTTGTTGTTGGTGTTGTAGTTGGTGTTGTAGTTGCTGTTGTAGTTGGCGTTGTAGTTGGTGTTGTAGTTGGTGTTGTTGTTGGTGATGTTGTTAGTGTTGTAGTTGGTGTTGTTGTTGGTGTTGTAGTTGGTGATGTTGTTAGTGTTGTAGTTGGTGTTGTAGTTGGTGTTGTTGTTGGTGTTGTTGTTGGTGTTGTTGTTGGTGTTGTTGTTGGTGTTGTTGTTGGTGTTGTTGTTGGTGTTGTTGTTGGTGTTGTTGTTGGTGTTGTAGTTGGTGTTGTTGTTGGTGTTGTTGTTGGTGTTGTTGTTGGTGTTGTTGTTGGTGTTGTTGTTGGTGTTGTTGTTGGTGTTGTTGTTGGTGTTGTAGTTGGTGTTGTTGTTGGTGTTGTTGTTGGTGTTGTTGTTGGTGTTGTTGTTGGTGTTGTTGTTGGTGTTGTTGTTGGTGTTGTAGTTAGTGTTGTAGTTGGTGTTGTTGTTGGTGTTGTTGTTGGCGTTGTAGTTGGTGTTGTTGTTGGTGTGGTGGTTGGTGTTGTTGTTGGTGGTGTAGTTGGTGATGTTGTTAGTGTTGTAGTTGGTGTTGTAGTTGGTGTTGTTGGTGTGGTGGTCATTGTTGTAGTTGGTGTTGTTGTTGGTGTTGTTGTTGGTGTTGTAGTTGGTGTTGTTGTTGGTGTTGTTGTTGGTGTTGTAGTTGGTGTTGTAGTTGGTGTTGTTGTTGGTGTTGTTGTTGGTGTGGTGGTTGGTGTTGTTGTTGGTGGTGTAGTTGGTGATGTTGTTAGTGTTGTAGTTGGTGTTGTAGTTGGTGTTGTTGGTGTGGTGGTCATTGTTGTAGTTGGTGTTGTAGTTGGTGTTGTTGTTGGTGTTGTAGTTGGTGTTGTTGTTGGTGTTGTTGTTGGTGTTGTTGTTGGTGTTGTAGTTGGTGTTGTTGTTGGTGTTATAGTTGGTGTTGTTGTTGGTGTTGTTGTTGGTGTTGTTGTTGGTGTTGTTGTTGGTGTTGTTGTTGGTGTTGTAGTTAGTGTTGTAGTTGGTGTTGTTGTTGGTGTTGTTGTTGGTGTTGTTGTTGTTGTTGTTGGTGATGTTGTTGGTGTTGTAGTTGGTGTTGTTGTTTGTGTTGTTGTTGGTGTTGTTGTTGGTGTTGTAGTTGGTGTTGTTGTTGGTGTTGTAGTTGGTGTTGTTGTTTGCGTTGTAGTTGGTGTGGTGGTTGGTGTTGTAGTTGGTGTGGTGGATGGTGTTGTAGTTGGTGTTGTTGTCGGTGTGGTGGTTGGTGTTGTAGTTGGTGTGGTGGTTGGTGTTGTAGTTGGTGTTGTTGTTAGTATTGATGGTGTTGTTGTTTGTGTGGTGGTTGGTGTTGTTGTTGGTGTTGTAGTTGGTGTTGTTGTTGGTGTTGTTGTTGGTGTTGTAGTTGGTGTTGTAGTTGGCGTTATTGTTGGTGTTGTAGTTGGTGTTGTAGTTGGTGTTGTTGTTGGTGTTGTAGTTGGTGTTGTAGTTGGCGTTATTGTTGGTGTTGTAGTTGGTGTTGTTGATGGTGTAGTAGTTGGTGTTGTAGTTGGTGTTGTAGTTGGTGTTGTAGTTGGTGTTGTAGTTGGCGTTGTAGTTGGCGTTGTAGTTGGTGTTGTAGTTGGTGTTGTTGTTGGTGATGTTGTTAGTGTTGTTGTTGGTGTTGTAGTTGGTGTTGTAGTTGCTGTTGTAGTTGGCGTTGTAGTCGGTGTTGTAGTTGGTGTTGTTGTTGGTGATGTTGTTAGTGTTGTAGTTGGTGTTGTTGTTGGTGTTGTAGTTGGTGATGTTGTTAGTGTTGTAGTTGGTGTTGTAGTTGGTGTTGTTGTTGGTGTTGTTGTTGGTGTTGTTGTTGGTGTTGTTGTTGGTGTTGTAGTTGGTGTTGTTGTTGGTGTTGTAGTTGGTGTTGTTGTTGGTGTTGTTGTTGGTGTGGTGGTTGGTGTTGTTGTTGGTGTTGTTGTTGGTGTGGTGGTTGGTGTTGTTGTTGGTGGTGTAGTTGGTGATGTTGTTAGTGTTGTAGTTGGTGTTGTAGTTGGTGTTGTTGGTGTGGTGGTCATTGTTGTAGTTGGTGTTGTTGTTGGTGTTGTTGTTGGTGTTGTAGTTGGTGTTGTTGTAGTTGGTGTTGTAGTTGGTGTGGTGGTTGGCGTTGTAGTTGGTGTTGTTGTTGGTGTGGTGGTTGCGGTTGTAGTTGGTGTTGTAGTTGGTGTCGTTGTTGGTGTTGTAGTTGGTGTTGTAGTTGGTGTTGTTGTTGGTGTTGTTGTTGGTGTTGTTGTAGGTGTTGTTGTAGTTGGTGTTGTAGTTGGTGTGGTGGTTGGCGTTGTAGTTGGTGTTGTAGTTGGTGTTGTTGTTGGTGTTGTAGTTGGCGTTGTAGTTGGTGTTGTAGTTGGTGTTGTTGTTGGTGTTGTTGTTGGTGTTGTAGTTGGTGTTGTGGTTGGTGTTGTATTTGGTGTTGTTGTTGGTGTTGTAGTTGGCGTTGTAGTTGGTGTTGTTGTTGGTGTTGTAGTTGGTGTTGTAGTTGGTGTGGTGGTTGGTGTTGTTGTTGGTGTTGTTGTTGGCGTTGTAGTTGGTGTTGTTGTTGGTGATGTTGTTAGTGTTGTTGTTGGTGTTGTAGTTGGTGTTGTAGTTGGTGTTGTAGTTGGCGTTGTAGTTGGTGTTGTAGTTGGTGTTGTTGTTGGTGATGTTGTTAGTGTTGTAGTTGGTGTTGTTGTTAGTGTTGTAGTTGGTGTTGTAGTTGGTGTTGTTGTTGGTGTTGTTGTTGGTGTTGTAGTTGGTGTTGTAGTTGGTGTTGTAGTTGGTGTTGTAGTTGGTGTTGTTGTTGGTGTGGTGGTTGGTGTTGTTGTTGGTGTTGTAGTTGGTGATGTTGTTAGTGTTGTAGTTGGTGTTGTAGTTGGTGTTGTTGTTGGTGTTGTTGTTGGTGTTGTAGTTGGTGTTGTAGTTGGTGTTGTAGTTGGCGTTGTAGTTGGTGTTGTTGTTGGTGTGGTGGTTGGTGTTGTTGTTGGTGTTGTAGTTGGTGATGTTGTTAGTGTTGTAGTTGTTGTTGTAGTTGGTGTTGTTGTCTGCGTTGTAGTTAGTGTGGTGGTTGGTGTTGTAGTTGGTGTGGTGGTTGGTGTTGTAGTTGGTGTTGTTGTTGGTGTTGTAGTTGGTGTTGTTGTTGGTGTGGTGGTTGGTGTTGTAGTTGGTGTTGTAGTTGGTTTTGTTGTTGGTGTTGTTATTGGTGTTGTAGTTGGTGTTGTTGGTGTTGTAGTTGGTGTTGTTGTCTGCGTTGTAGTTAGTGTGGTGGTTGGTGTTGTAGTTGGTGTGGTGGTTGGTGTTGTAGTTGGTGTTGTTGTTGGTGTTGTTGTTGGTGTTGTTGTTGGTGTTGTTGTTGGTAGTGCAGTTGGTGTTGTAGTTGGTGTTGTTGTCTGCGTTGTAGTTAGTGTGGTGGTTGGTGTTGTAGTTGGTGTGGTGGTTGGTGTTGTAGTTGGTGTTGTTGTTGGTGTTGTAGTTGGTGTTGTTGTTGGTGTGGTGGTTGGTGTTGTAGTTGGTGTTGTAGTTGCTTTTGTTGTTGGTGTTGTTGTTGGTGTTGTAGTTGGTGTTGTTGTTGGTGTGGTGGTTGGTGTTGTAGTTGGTGTTGTAGTTGCTTTTGTTGTTGCTTTTGTTGTTGGTGTTGTTGTTGGTGTTGTTGTTGGTGTGGTGGTTGGTGTTGTAGTTGGTGTTGTTGTTGGTGTTGTTGTTGGTGTTGTTGTTGGCGTTGTAGTTGGTGTTGTTGTTGGTGTTGTAGTTGGTGTTGTTGTTGGTGTTGTTGTTAGTGTTGTTGTTGGTGTTGTTGTTGGTGTTGTTGTTGGTGTTGTTGTTGGTGTTGTTGTTGGTGTGGGTGTTGTTGTTGGTGTTGTAGTCGGTGTTGTTGTTGGTGTTTTTGTTGGTGTTGTTGTAGTTGGTGTTGTAGTTGGTGTTGTTGGTGTTGTAGTTGGTGTTGTTGTTGGTGTTGTTGTTGGTGTTGTTGTTGGTGTTGTAGTTGGTGTTGTTGTTGGTGTTGTTGTTGGTGTTGTAGTCGGTGTTGTAGTTGGTGTTGTAGTTGGTGTTGTTGTTGGTGTTGTAGTTGGTGTTGTAGTTGGTGTTGTTGTTGGTGTTTTTGTTGGTGTTGTTGTAGTTGGTGTTGTAGTTGGTGTTGTTGTTGGTGTTGTTGTTGGTGTTGTAGTTGGTGTTGTCGTTGGTGTTGTTGTTGGTGTTGTTGTTGGTGTTGTTGTAGTTGGTGTTGTAGTTGGTGTTGTTGTTGGTGTTGTTGTTGGTGTTGTTGTAGTTGGTGTTGTTGTTGGTGTTGTTGTTGGTGTTGTTGTAGTTGGTGTTGTAGTTGGTGTTGTTGTTGGTGTTGTTGTTGGTGTTGTTGTAGTTGGTGTTGTAGTTGGTGTTGTTGTTGGTGTTGTTGTTGGTGTTGTTGTAGTTGGTGTTGTTGTTGGTGTTGTTGTTGGTGTTGTTGTTGGTGTTGTTGTTGGTATTGTAGTTGGTGTGGTGGTTGGTGTTGTAGTTGGTGTTGTAGTTGGTGTTGTAGTTGGTGTGGTGGTTGGTGTTGTAGTTGGTTTTGTTGTTGGTGTTGTTGTTGGTGTTGTAGTTGGTGTTGTAGTTGGTGTTGCTGCTTTTGTTGTTGTTGGTGTGGTGGCTGGTGTTGTAGTTGGTGTTGTTGTTGGTGTTGTTGTTGGTGTTGTAGTTAGTTTTGTAGTTGGTGTTGTTGTTGGTGTTGTAGTTGGTGTTGTTGTTGGTGTTGTTGTTGGTGTTGTTGTTGGTGTTGTAGTTAGTGTGGTGGTTGCTGTTGTAGTTGTTGTTGTTGTTGTTGTAGTTGGTGTTGTTGTTGGTGTTGTAGTTGGTGTTGTTGTTGGTGTTGTTGTTGGTGTGGTGGTTGCTGTTGTAGTTGGTGTTGTAGTTGGTGTTGTTGTTGGTGTTGTAGTTGGTGTTGTTGTTGGTGTTGTTGTTGGTGTTGTTGTTGCTGTTGGTGTTGTTGTTGTTGTTGGTGTTGTTGTTGGTGTTGTTTTTGGTGTTGTTGTTGGTGTTGTTTTTGGTGTTGTTGTTGGTGTTGTAGTTGGTGTTGTTGTTGGTGTTGTTGTCGGTGTTGTTGGTGTTGTTGCTAGAGTTGTATTTGATGTTGTTGCTGGTTTTGTTGTTGGTTTTGTTTTTGGTGTTGTTGTTGACTTTCTTGTTCCAGTTGTTTTATTATCTATTGTCGTCTTTGGTGTTGTGATAGCCTTAGTCGTTCGTCTCACTATTCTCGTAAACCTAATTATAATCGTTATGATTCTGGTTATGATTCTCCTCCTACGTACTCTCCTAGTAGTTCGTGGTTCAATGGTTGTTCCAGGTCTCGTTGGCTGGGTCCTTATTATTGTGAAGCGAATAATTTGCGTTATTATTCTCGTTATTATCCTTGTTCTTCTTATTATTTGCCTCGTTGTTGTAGGTCTTGCTGTTGTTGTTAGTGACGTCACTTTAACCATCGCACACTCGCAGTGTGTCTGTGGACAGTTACCCAGTGGGCAGTTCGTAAGACACCAATACATCATACTACGAATCGCTCGGAACCTTCTCTTGACTGTGCATCTGAGTTCCATTTTGGGCGTTGTTGGCGGTGGCGTGAGAGATCTCTTACAAATGCAGTAAGATTTCGGGCAAAAGCCCCTTTTGCATATCACATAACACCAACTCAACACACCAGGGAGTCTTTTGAATGCCTTTGTCACCTTGCATCTTAGAGCCGGTGTCGGTACTGGGGTAGTGTCTGAGACGACGCTGCATACACAATGAGACCGGGGACAATACCATCCCTTACATAAACGATAACACCATTTTAACAACCCTTGAATCTTTTGGTAGGCTCTACTCACTCTACAAATAATTTCTTTTATCTCTTCCGGTTCTTCCATTGGATCTACTGTTGTTTTTGTTGTTGTTGCTGCTGTTGTGCCTTCTACAAATGGTGACCTGTGGCCGCTGCAAATGCAATATCTTGTTGGACAATCTGTAGCAGTAGTTGTGCTACAAAGTGCGTAGCACCATGTCAAGAGATCCTCGATATTTTCGTAAGGTTTTCTTACCCTACATTTAAAACTATGTTTTCTCTCTCCTGTTGTTGTTGTTGTTGCTTTACATGAGCACCATTGACGGTGACATTTTCCAAGTCGACATTGACTCTCACAGAAATCATCAACGCCAGTAATATTAACAAAGGCTTTATTTGAAGTGCATCTCATGGTGGATATCGTTACCGACTGCCCGAAAGATCCCGTCTCAGGATCCATCTTCCTTGCGTGGCTCTTATTAATTCTGTTCACTATATCATGAGTGTGGAATTCAGGAACATTTGAACAACCAACCTTGTCTTCCGACGCTGCAGTAGATAGATATATCAATATATATATATATATATCCCAAATTAAATTAAGGGTGTCATGTCCGATAGACATGCGCCACATCCAATGTATATATATATATATATATATATATATATATATATATATATATATATATATATATATATATATATATATATATATATATATATATACACACATATATATATATATATACACACACATATATATATATATATATATATATATATATATATATATATATATATATATATAGAGATAAATATACACGGGTGTGTATGATTGTGTATAGAAGATTATATTAATAAGAGGAATTCCAACTTTGTCTGATTTACTCGTTTTATTTACAATCCTTCTACAAATGGTGACCTGTTGCCGCTGCAAATGCAATATCTTGTTGGACAATCTGTAGCAGTAGTTGTGCTACAAAGTGTATGATAGAATATTAAATTCTAAGTGTTAATTGAACAAGTACTTTCATGCTTTCGCAATCTTCAGGTTCATAATATGTGGTGACAGTCAAGTCATTATAATACCATTATAAATTTTAAAGGATTGTAAATAAAACGAGTAAATCAGACAAAGTTGGAATTCCTCTTATTAATATATACACACACACACACACACACACACACACACACACACACACACACACACACACACACACACACACATATATATATATACAGAATATCCGAAAGATTTATACACACTTCAACAGCATTCTAATAAATATGGCCTGTATAGGTAATCAAAGTGTGTATACATTTTTTTAGACACCTTGCATATATATATATATAGTGAGAGAGAGGATACCCACTACTAATCCCAATAGTTTAGAAACCCTTGGATGCTTTTCATACAGTCCACTCTCTAACAACACTCGAGCCTCCTCTTTGGTTTGAGAATATCTCCCTTCCTTCCTCCCTACGATATCAAAGGCTCTGAAAGTGTCATGGACGCCACCCTTTCGCTCTTTGATTAATCACTAGCACCGAGCTTTCACCCGGTGAGGCCCCCTGCTATATACAATTTTGAGGCTCTTATCTAAAATAATTCGCGTAAAAAAATATAAAATGATAATTACTTTTTATATTAATGTTAACGATAAGGAATAAATCAAAGCTTATATATATATAGGGAAAGAGTCAGGACCCCGACGGCTGAGCTCCGGCCGTTTCGACAGCTAGATCGGATCTAGCTGTCGCAACGGCCGGAGCTCAGCAGTTGGGGTCCTGACACTTTTCCTATTATCACTCTACTACCCTAAGTATCGAATACTCTGGTGCGTTATGGAGCACCTGGTTCCTTACCACACTTTCTTTGTTTTATATATATATATATATATATATATATATATATATATATATATATATATATATATATATATATATATATATATATATATATATATATATATATATATATAAGTACGTACACGTACATACATATATGTATACAGACGTTCAGTAGTATGTATATATATATATACATACATGCACACATATATATATGTACGTATGGATTCACCGAACATTTATTATAATGCTCGGTGTGTTTGTAAACAAACATCCCGCATTAAGCCGTAGTGTCCAGCAACCATCGTTGCTCGTTTGTTCAACAATGACAAAGAAACGCTGTACTAGTTTCAAGCTTATTAGCTATGGTCAGCAACGTATACCTTCCTGCCAGATTGTTGAACGTATATACTTACCTTATGCATATTAACGGCTGAGTAGCCCAATTTGCACATCGAGTGGGTGTACGTACTTATATTTAAGTAACAGCCGTACTAAGAGTGGGAAATGAAATTTCGTTTCATCTTTTCCGTTTATCCTTTTCAGTGCACCCGGCCGATTAACCCACTCGATATGCAAATTGGGCTACTCAGCCGTTAATATGCATAAGGTAAGTATATACGTTCAACAATCTGGCAGGAAGGTATACGTTGCTGACCATAGCTAATAAGCTTGAAACTAGTACAGCGTTCCTTTGTCAGTGTTGAACAAACGAGCAACGATGGTTGCTAGACACTACGGCTTAATGCGGGATGTTTGTTTACAAACACACCGAGCATTATAATAAATGTTCGGTGAATCCATACGTACATATATATATGTGTGCATGTATGTATATATATATATATATATATATATATATACATACTACTGTACTTCTGTATACATATATGTATTTACGTGTACGTACTTATATTTAAGTAACAGCCGTACTAAGAGTGGGAAATGAAATTTCGTTTCATTTTTTCCGTTTATATATATTATATATATATATATATATATATATATATATATATATATATATATATATATATATATATAGTTGAAAAGGGGGTAAATCTCTATACAAATCAAAGGTTATATATTATATAATTTTTTGATGACTCAATGTTAAAGAATAAAAACTAAAGACAAAAATAAAAATATATTTTAAAAGATGGGGACTCCGAGGCTTTGCGGCCCTAATCTATAGCTTATTTACCTCATAGGTAAGTTGTAGGATACTATTAACCAGTAACAAACAACACCAACCAACATCGATTATTAATGGAAACTTACATTGTTTGAGGACCCACAGTAAGACACAAGGCGAACAGCTGATGTCTTTTGGGAGTTTTGCTGTAACCATCAAAGTTGAGGAATTAGTGACCACTTGTGTTTGGTGTAGCTTTCTTCTTAACCGACATTCTCGTGTCACTGGCTCAATCCCGTCGGACAAATGACAGATATACAAGTCTACACTGGAACTGGTAGGGTTTATTATATGAAAATATGACGTTAAGTTGTCCATTTTCTTTGAATAGATTATAGAAACATTTCTTGACAACAAAGTGTCATAGGAAAATATCTGAAATAAAAAAAACATTAATGAGAAAAAAGGGCCAACAACAACAACATCAACATTCCAAATAAACTATTCAAGCTCTGAGTAATATGAAATTGTTTTTTAGAATATGTAGGCATCCCAAATACAGGAAATACTGTAATAATTGCTTCTACTTTTGGCACAAGCCCTGCAATTACCCAGTGCATTACTGGTACTTTATTTTATCGACCCCGTAAGGATGAAAGGCAAAGTTAACCTCGGCGGGATTTGAACTCAGAATGACAATGGCTATAACTCTATGCGTCAAAGCATGGCGTCCGACCCTCTACCGATACTGCCAATCCACCGCCTTGCCAATAGTCGATTGCTATAAATAATAGCCTAGAAAATCGGGTAAACTATCTGCCCCCCTTCACCATCTTTTGGACGGAAGACTGAGGCCAGCAACCACCACGGAATATCAAAGTCCTTATTCCTCAAATTCCAATCGAGTGCTCTTACCACCAAGCTAAACTACCTCTAACGACAAAACAAAAACCGTGTAAATTAGTAACAGCTTGGATGTAAACAATTTAGATAGAATTTGTTGTCAGAGGACGTGGAGCTAAACAACAACAACAACAACAACAACAACAACAACAACAACAACATAAAAAACAATAGCACCAATTTAATTCTCTTTCTATAAACAACAAATCAGTTCCATATAAATATAATTAAACAGCAGCAACAACAGGAACTAATAAATTCTACACCACCACCAACAAGAACAACAAACAGCTAGAACAAATGCAAAAAACTTAATTCTTTTATATAAACAATAACAACTTAATTCGGTTATCAGCAACAACTTATATATATATATATATATATATATATATATATATATATATATATATATATATATATAGAAATCACATGAATCAAAGTTCTGTTCAAACCATTTATTAGCTTACAATTGTTTCGCCCAAACCGAGGTTTGGAGTCTTCGGAGCAATTTTTCAATGATTGTTTACATACATGACCTCCTTTCCAGCACAAGAGATATACAGAAACATATGTATATATCGATGCACAGTGGGGTGACATCCATTATAATATTTTAGCATGGCAATTTACATTCAAAAATTAAAATCATATTAAAAGAAAATTAAAACAAAATTAAAGTTAAAATACAACATCTGCAGTTTACGAAGTTAAAGTGCTTGTATTGCATATAACACCTTACCGCATAATAATCTTATATAAATAAGACACACGTGCATGCCCCACGTGTAACTATTGCATACACTAACTACTTCAAACTATCCTCTTGCATTAACTTCGTAAACTGCAGATGTATTTTAACTTTAATTTTGTTTTAATTTTCTTTTAATATGATTTTATTTTGAATGTAAATTGCCATGCTAAAATATTATAATGGATGTCACCCCACTGTGCATCGATATATACATATGTTTCTGTATGTCTCTTGTGTTGGAAAGGAGGTCATGTATGTAAACAATCATTGAAAAATTGCTCCGAAGACTCCAAACCTCGGTTTGGACGAAACAATTGTAAGCTAATAAATGGTTTGAACATAACTTTGATTCATGTGATTTCTATATAACTGCTCTGTAGAACAACTGATGTTATTACATTGAGCTATTTATCTTACCGGTAATAAGGTAGTAATAAATTACTGTCTTTCACTGTTTAGGGTTTAAAATATATATAACTATAAGAAGTTTTAGTATATACGTAACCATAAATAGTATCCTTAATACTATATATATATATATTTCTATTCACAATTAACTTTGCGAAACAACAAGTTGTCTGGGTGATTGGTAGTTACCACAATTCCGGTTTGTATTTATTTTCTTAATTTTTTCTTAAATTGAGACAAGCGAACCCAATTGTCTATAGTTAGTATTCTTTTCACCTTACCGAATAAGGTCCCTTACGATTTGAACACATATATGTATATGTCTGTGTTTGTTTTTCTTTTATATTCTATTATAATATACGGCTCAGAAATATCTCTTTCTTAGAGCTATTTTATTGTAAGAGACTATTTTGAGTTCCTAACTCAATTTATACATTTAATATATATATATATAATAAATATATATTAATAAATATTTGCTCTACGGTTCTTATATATTTGATATATATTTATCCTTATCGAGCCCTCTTTGGATTTTAGTCTTCAAATTTATTATTATTACTATATATATATATATATATATATATATATATATATATATATATATATATATATATATTTATATATATAAGCAAATGAACGAATAAAGGAGTTACAAGCCATTAAAACAAGTTTTTTATATAAATCTTACATCTTTAGTAATCTGTATCGCACTTCTCTGTATCTCTCTATTTCCTCCTTTCCCACGACACTTATATCCTAATATATATATATATATATATATATATATATATATAGAGAGAGAGAGAGAGAGAGAAGAAACAGGGGCTATGTAGTTGCTGGATAAGGTGTACTTATAAATAAGAGGAAAGCACAAACGGGAGAAAATGTTCCTTCATCAGTTGTCTGCTGGGAATCATGGATATTTCTACGCATTAAAGACAAGATATCTTACCCCAGTGCGTCAATAACTACAGGAAGTTATTGGGAAAAAAAGGGAGAAAAAAAATATATAACAGAAGGGAAAAGAGAAGAAAAAGGAAAACACAGCGAAAAAAAAACCGGGAAACAACAAACCGAAGAGGGAAACCCAAAGCACATGTGTTTGAGCAACGCAAACAGCAACAACAACAAATTAATTGATATATAATAAATATGTATGTTAGAACACAACGTATATTTGAAGAATTGATAAAATAAGGTTCTGTTGAAAGGACTCTAATTAGATATTTTAGGAAGCCAGTAAAACCATTTGATTCGGAAGGAATAAATGCTATGTAAAAACTGATATAATAATGGTTTCTGATTTAAGCACAAGGTCAACAATTTTGTGGGAGGAGAATGTTGATTAAATTGACCCCAGTGCGTAACTGGTACTTAATTTTATCGATCCCGTAAGGATGAAGAAAGGCAAAGATAACCTCGGCGGGATTTGAAATCAGAACGTAAAGGACTGTAACTCTATGCCGTAAAGCATGGTGACCGACGCTCCACCGATACTGTCAATCCACTGTAATAATATTGGATTCTATTTTTGACACAAGGCCAGCAATTAAGGAGAAGGGAGAATTTGATTATGTTGACCCTAGTACTCGACGGGTAGACAGCTTGTTAGCCTTGGATGGCCGTCTGTCTAGAAGAAGGATCACTCTGATTTCAAAACCGGGATAAATGGGAACCATTAGTCACCTTTCAAGTTGCCAACGACTTCATCCTTATGATGAAGCCAGATGAGCTGTGGCTCAGTAGCCAACTACCTAGTAATAGACGGACGAAGATTCGGGGCTCATTACTGTCACTTTTTTCCAGATAAGAATTATGGATATATGGGCACACAATATCATATAGTGGTTCTATTGTGGTTCTATTATCATGGTTATTTTGTTCATGGTCCCCTCAGCAATTAGTAAGGGGAAAGACTAGTGAAGACCAGACTTGACCAGCATTTTATTTTATCGACGCCGGATGGATTGAAAGGAAAATACGACCATGGCTAGATTTTAACTCTGAACTTAACGAGTCGAAACAAATACTGCAAATAATTTTATCCGATTAACCCTAACCTCAGCCCTAACTATTCTGCCAATCGACCGATCTATTCATATGATCAAGCCTACCTTAACCAACTATTTAATATTTTAGGGAGTTAGTAATAACCTTTAATAACAAAGAAGTATATTTTTTATGCTTTTAATATGCCCCTGCTGTATTTCTTCTGGTTCTTTATATTCTGAGTTCAAATCCTGCCGAGATTAATTTTGTTTTTCATTCTTCTGCGATCGATAAAATATAATACCAGTTAAGTACTGGGGTAGATGTAATCAACTCTGCTCTTTCTTCGATATTTACGAAAAACAAAACAGATTTCAAATATATTCAAGTCCCGAAATGATAGGTTTTCATGAAAATATTGTAAATCTCGCTTGTTATTTGAGAAGGAATGGAGCCGTGTTAAATTCTAAAATAGAACATGTGTGGCTATTTGAATATAAATGAAATGAAACCATGTATCCACTGGTTTCTCCATTGCTGATAATATCTGTTTGTCGCGACTCAAGACAGATGGAGTCAGGATTTGAACTTAGAAGGCACTGAGCCAAATCAAATACTACGAAACCTCTCGTTTGACTTTTTAATAGCCCCGCCAATCCACCACTTCTGGAGTGGACATGCACTTTATTTATCGACTACACCCCCATTCCACGAAAGCTGATCTCGACGGGATTAGAACTCAAGTCGAAGTTTCAACAATTACGCCAATCTGTGGCCCCATGACAGGTTTTTTTAATTTATCGATTCCGAAAGGTTGAAAAACAAAGGTGACCTCGGTGGGATTTGAACTGAGAACACAGACAGTAGGAAGAAAGGCCATGACATTTAATCCGGCGCCCCAACGATTTTACCATTTGGCTACCTAGATCAATATAAACACTAGATCAAAATAGTAATTTGTACTTACTTTACAAAGGTTGCTCACGTTTGACCTTATGTTTTCTTCAGGTTCTACGACTGAAGTCAATAGAAACTCCACCATTATCACCATTATAAAAATCCTGGCATAAATCTGGACGACAATGGGTTTATCTATCAACATTCTTCTTCTTCTTCTTCTTTGAATATTTAAATCTTTAAATCTTGTTCGAAGCCCAATTGAAACTTCTACAGATTACAGGGTAGAGAAAAGTTCTCTACCCATTTCATTGGCATATCTATCGTATTTTCTTCGTGACAACAATCTCAACTTCTCCAGCATCGTTAAAGTTCTGCATTTGGTTTTCAAACAATACCTTACGTTAAGTCGTAATAATAATAATACACAACATTTAATGTTTCGTTAATTTAAAAAAAAAACATTCTGTGAAATCTGACTTCCGCCGTAACTAAGTTAATCATATAAAAAAACAATGTTAATTGTTTGCAACAACAACAACAACAACAGCAATAATAATAATAATAATAATAATAATAATAATAATAATAATAATAATAATAATGAGGATGAGGATGATGATGATTTAGACAATAAACTTGCCAATACTACGACTATTGAAGTCATATATGTAGTAGGAGGTATGGATTCAAAATGGCTGCCAACAACAACACAGACCTGATTAGCGTTCGAGTTATTTCTTCGCCTCCATATGTTTTGTATTGTTTATACTGAGCGTGACCAACTGCACCATCTTCCAATTTTCCAGTCACCACTTCGAAGGCACCAATAAAAACAAAACTACGCGACCTACAAACTTGTTATAATATCATGATCTTATGATGCAATACACTTATGATAAGTCATAAGTTCTGTCAGAAGAAAACAACTTATAATGAGTCAGTATTTTGATGTCATATTCGTTTCGGAAAACGGAAAGAAAAATCCCACACACCTTTAACAGTTGCTATGGTTGGTTCCAGGTAAACGTGTGTGTATATGTGTGTATGTATGTATGTAAGTGTATGTGTACGCGTATGTGTACCTGTGTATGTGTGTATGTGTGTATGTGTGTATCTATCTATTTATCTATCTATCTTCCCATCTATCTATCCACCAAATACCTGTCTACCAGCCTGTATGTCTGTTTATCTGTCTGCTTGTCCGTCTATCTGTCAGTCTCTCCGTCTGTTTATCTATTTATCTATCTATCTATCTATCTATATCGTATAGTATAGACGTGTATAACATCGGCTCCTGCCTTTTTGAAATTTTACCCATTGACAGTAAGTGTTTGTATCTTTATTGTGTTGTCTTCGTGCCTTTTAACCACCCGGCTAGGTCTGTAGACGGGTGGTCATCGTATTTTTACCCCGTTTGGGGGTAAAAACTACTCCAAACAATTTTTGCTAACTCACATGGTAAAAAATTGACGCCATGTCTGCAGCACGTGTTGACGATAACGCCACGCTCACTAAGGAAGAAGAGAGAAAGAAGCAAGCGGTACAAAGCGTTTTGCTTTCTCGCGCCAACGTTGTAAACGACTTGGTAAAAGGCGATATGCCAGACAAACAATTAAATACGGGTGCAAACCCAATTTATTACAACACAAACAATGACAAAACCAACACACCAAAGGAGAAAGACAACAACAACAAAAATGAAAACAATTCAAATTACGAGAAACAAAACAATTTAAACACCAACAATGAAAACAAAATATCTTTTGCACAAACGGCTAAAATATCAGTTACATATGTGCTTGAGGATATTTCAAATGCCAAAGAAATGCTTGAAAAAGCCAAAAAATATGTATCTTTTGGCGAAAATGGTTCTTTTTCTATAAATTCGCCTGCAGAACTAAAAAAACAGACGGAATTACGAACTGTCGTATTCCGTACAATTTCAAACAAAACAAAAAAACCAGCACAACCATCTCAAGCTGAAATTCAGTTAGTACTGAAAGAAGCTATGAAAGACATTATTTTCATACAAAAGGATAAACACTATGGGAGTTTATCCATATTGATGAAAGACGAATTGGCGGCGAAAAAATACTGTGTCGCCAATTCGTTCCACACACTACACCTTTTTCCCCACCTACATGAGTAAAAAAACCCAAAGAATATGGATAACCACCATCACCCCAAACATAAACTACTGGTGGTTACTAACCGGTTTCCTCAATTGAGACGAGGACAACCTTATATCAATAGGGAAGGCATCCGGCGACGCGTTCAGTGGAACGAGTATCGAAGTTCTGACCCAAATAAGGCCAGAACGTATCGCCCAAATCCCTGAGCGCGTCATGCTGGATGGCCGTACCCACCTCAACATTATTGTGGAGGGTAGGCGTCCCTCCTGTTACCTCTGTGGCAATAGAGGTCACCTGAGGGCTGCCTGTCCCCAGCTCACACCGAAAAAACCACTGCTACCAACACCCCAACAACCAACACCAACACCACCCCAACAACAACAACAAAAACAACCACAACAACAACAACAACGAAAACCAATAACACCACCACCACCACCACCACCACCACCACAACAACAACAACAAACACGTGAAAAAACAACACAGAATACTGTCCCACCCAACCCCTTCCCACCCAAAACAAATACAAAAACACACACACCGCAAACACTACCAGAAAATATACCCCTCCCACCCAACAAGGAAGACGAACCCCTTTCGTCGCAAGACGAAAAAGATCCCTTCCAAATAGTAAAAAGAAAGAAGAGGAGGCGCACCACAGACACACCTATTAGCATTAACCCTCCCCAAGAGAAAACCAACTATATACAAACCACCCCTCCCCGTCACACAACACTAACTGCTACGCAAAAAAAGACTTTACAATATACATAGATGAACACAGACAACAAAGAACTAATGAACACAATTTCGTCAAACCCTTCGGTCCAAACTGAAGGGCCTAACTTTCTAACTGCTGTGGGACTACCTCATTTACGAATGATTAAAGTCCCAATGAACTTATATAAAACTTTGAAAATAAATTTCACGGAGGACGTGCCCCCCTGCTCCAAGCCAATCAACCGTGTCCTCCTAAATTTCCTCACCCCCACCCAGACACCCACCCAGACACCCACTCAACCACAAACACCCCAACCCCACAACACACTGATGCCCCTACACTTCCACAAACCACCACCCCACCAAACAACCCATCCCCAACCCTCATGGAAATTGAGCGGCCCGCTCCCCGGGACGCAGAAAGGAAAGTGCCTTTTCTCCTTACCACCAACATGGCTGTGCTCAGAGTAGGCTGTCTAAATGCGCGTGGCCTGGGCTCATCTTGGAAGCAAGCAATGCTTCTAAATGACCTCAGGGCACGATCTATAAATCTGATGGTTATCTGCGAGGCCCGGATCAGCAGCATGCGACAGCTAGCCCCCACCTTTGATGACTTTCAGATGAACGCATCTCTCTGTCAGCCCGGAGGTGGAGGTGGGGTTGTTGTTCTGCTGCAAAAACATCAGGGTCTCGCCACACAGATAGTTCACTTGGACCCGGGGGGTCGACTGGTGGTGCTGGACCTTGGCAGTGGTGAAGGTGGAGCCTTTAGGCTGGTAGCCGCATATGCCCCTTTTGGGACAGAGCGGCCCGACTTTTTCCAGCGTCTGGAGTCTTTTCTAAGGACGTCCCGTTCCCTGCTTTTAGTGGGGGACTGGAATGGTATCCTGGATGCACGTTGGGACTATGCAGGGGCATGTCCCGATAGAGAGGTTACTCAAGGGGTTACTCGGCCGATTTGACCTGGCCGATAGATTTCGACTAGATTTTCCGACGGTGCCAACCTGGTCTTGGTCAAATCGTAGCGGTCAATCTAGATCGTACCTAGATAGGTTCTTAGTTAGAAATAAGGACAGGGACTTTTTAAGTTGTCCAGAAATGCTCATGGTTGGCTATTCAGACCACAAGCTGGTGACCTGCATGGTCAACCTTGATAGAACGCATAGACAGGGCCCCGGTTACTGGAAGCTCAACTTGTCCTTGCCGGCAAGTAAAGCTTACAGGGACCGGATTAGTACGTTAGTTAAGGAGCGGTTGACTGGAGCGATCGTCAACAGCAGGTGGTGGGTATCTCTAAAGAGAGAGATTAGAGTAGTCTCGATAGAATTTAGTAAGGTCCTAGCTGCGGATAGGAAAGGGAGCTAATAGATAGAGTAGAAGAAGCAATTAGAAGCGGCGACGTGGCCAGAGTGCTAGCATCGAGAACGGCTTTGAGCCAGTTTTTCGACGCGAAGCACGAAGGCTGCGTTGTCCGAAGTAAAATACGTGCTCTAGGGAACGAGGGGACCAAAGCTGTTAGCTGGGCCCGCGTGACAGAGGCCAAGTGTGGACCTAAATCCACCATCCGGTCTTTGCGAGACCAGGATGGACGGGCGATCCTTGAACCTAAGCAGATGTGTGAGGCCTTTCAAAGGCACTTTGCCCGACTGTTCGGAAGGGGCGGGGAGCCGGTTGGGGATGTGGACTTCGGTCCATACCTCGACGGCCTGCCGCGTCTCTCGGACAGGGAGGCGAAGTCCTGCGAGGAGCCGATTTCAGCCGCTGAGATAGAGGACGTGCTGAGCCAATGCGGCAAACGCAAATACCCGGGTCTCGATGGTCTTCCATACGAACTATATCTAGCTATGCCCCCCTTGTTCCCCGATCTCCTCGAGGCAGTCTACTGCAACTGGCAACAGAACGGGAGAATTCCCTGTGCTGTAACCAAGGGCGTAGTCACGCTAGTGAGGAAGGACGAGAACAAGGGAGACGAAATAAGTAACTTCAGGCCCATAACTCTGCTAAATACAGAGTTACAGATTTTGGCCAAGGTGCTAGCAAAGAGGTTGGCGCTTGTCGTGGGCAACCTGGTGGGAGATGCGCAGACATGTGCTATCCCGTCCAGGTCCATCCATGACAACCTCCACCTCATGCGATACATCATAGAGATGGTTAGGTACGAACCCGGCTTTGGTGGGGCTCTGATCAACTTGGATCAATCTAAGGCGTTCGATAGGGTCGACCATGGTTACCTGGATGTGGTGCTAGCGGCGGCAGGCTTCGGACCCGTTTTCAGGGGCTAGATCACTGCTATGCACAGCAGCCGCATCTGCTCTAGAGTCAAGGTGAACGGCTATCTCCCAGAGCCGTTCGAAATCGCGCGGTCCATCCGACAAGGGTGCCCTCTCTCCTCCCTTCTGTATGTGTTGACTCTCGAGCCACTACTGCGGAAGTTGGAGTTGTTGCAGGGCATTCCTTTGGAACCGGAATTGCGGAAAGCGGTGTCGGCTTACGCCGATGACGTGACAGTAATGGTGTCGAGGGCCTCCGAAATCGGGGCGATCGGCACCTTACTGGAGGAGTACGAAAGGTTCACAGGGGCCAAGCTGAACCGGGACAAGTCGATCGGTTTGCAACTCAGCACGTGGAGGGGGCAAACCGATGCCGTCCGATGGCGTCGTCGGACGCTGGACGGAGGGCCCGGTGAAGTTGCTCGGGGTCTGGTTCGGACCAGACCTCCAGGTGGAGAAGAACTGGGCTGAGGTTACGAACAGGGTGTTTGCACTGACTCAGAAGTGGGCCAGTTGCAAACTATCCCTGAAAGGTCGGGCGGAGGTGGCGAACACCTATATAGCGTCCATCATCTACTACCGCCTGACCGTCGTGCCTTGCCCAAGGGAAACCCTCGCCAAGATGGAGCGCGCACTCTTCTAATTCCTTTGGAAGAAGCGGGCTCCTTTGGTGAGGAGATACATCTGCTGTCAACACCCTTCGAAAGGAGGGCTGGGATGCCGTGGCTAATGATGCGTAAACACGCATTAAAGCTACGGCACCTCCACGTATTCCTCACCGGTCAACCGGTGTGGGCCTCGTTTGTGAGACGAACCTTTCCCAGACTCGTCTCACTCACCGAGCTGCAATCCTGGGTCAAGCAAAGACCGAGAAAACTGGGCGCCTGGCACACTGAGTGTGCCCAGGCGCTCACCGCCCTCTGGCAGGCGGACCCGGTTATCATTGGAGACTCCACCGCAACATTCTATAGAGGGCTGGTACGCAGCAGGGGCGACGACGCCCTCGGAGAAGCCCAAGACATGGAGGAAGACGAACTGGCCAGCCTGTTCGGTAGGACATTCAGCCCGGGACCTATGGACAACTTCCAGAAGTCCTTGGCCTGGCAGTGCTACCGAGGGGCTCTACCCGTTCGAGAAAAGCTCTACAGACACGGGCGCCCGGGTAGGGACCCCGCCAAAAAGATCTGTCCCAGATGCGTGTGCGACGAGGAAACCGTTGCACACGCATTGGTACACTGCTCGGGCGTAGCCGATCTGTGGGGCTATGTCGAACAACTGCTGTCAAGGGTGGGACCGATCCGGTTGACCACCGAGTCTATTGTAACGATCAAGCCGCCTCCCCCCTTCAAAAATGAAGGAGACGCGGTGTTTCTGTGCGTAATAGCGATGGTGAAAGAAGTTGTAAGGTGGACGCGTCTGAAAGGACTGAGGTCAGGCACCTTTCTCTCTGGCCAACAACTGGTCCGTTTCTTCCGATATCATTTCGGAAGAAGGATCAGGATGGAGAGAGAGGTGCTCCACCCCAGTCGTTTTTATGAAAGGTGGGTGAAAGTGGCGAGAATGGCCCGTGTGAATGGGCCTTCTCTTTACATCAGCCTGTAGGTGGAAAAGAAGAAGGAACGAGGGAGCACCCTCTCTCTGTGCTCCTGAGGAGAAGGGGTTGCACACTTTTTTCGGGGGTGTGTGCGACCCCCCAAACGCCCCCTCCCTATTGAGGACTTTATTGTTAATTTTATATTTGTTATTTGTTTTCTTTACTCGCTTTTTATGTAAACTCCCCCCATTGTACTTGTCCCACTTTTTGATGACCTGGTGGCAAATAAAAAGAAACATATCTATCTATCTATCTATCTATCTATCTATCTATCTATCTATCTATCTATCTATCTATCTATCTATCTATCTATCTATCTATCTATCAAATAGATAATCTAGCTGTCGTCTGTTCTACAGTGTGGATGTCATTCACTTCGCACAGAAGTTTTGTTCAAATTTATTGAGGAAATTTTGTGAGTTCAAACTTAATTTTGATACAATTGTGTAGCTTGACCCTCCGTCTGAACTGTCAGGCGGTGGGTCAGCTCATCTTTACCCCTCCTAGAGGTGAAAAACCTGTTTTAAAAAAAAAATTTTGTGTAAAAAATTTCAATCGTCTAACAGAAATGTTAAACGCAGCGAACGAAAATAGTGGTGGGGGGACAGCGGTAAGAGTTGTAAGCTCGCACGCTTTAGTCCTCCCTTCCTTCCCAACTAACGTCATAGAGAAGGAAGGAAAAATGAAAATAAAAACGGACGAATCTGCGGAGAAAAAATTAAATAACGAAAACAACGAAAAAAAAAAATTTGAAAAATTGCATGACAATACTAATAACACAAACAAAGACACAACAAACAAAAAAATAACAGTTGAAAATAACATCATATCAGAAAATAAAGCAGACGACCAGATTTCATTTGCACAGAAAACAAAGAAATCTTTGACTTATATAGCGGAAAACATTTCAGATGTGGTACGAAGGATCACGGACGCAAAACAATACATAAGTGAAGGTGAGAATGGTATTTTATTGGTAAAAATGCCACAAGAATTCACGAAAGACATTGAAAGCCGAACGGTCAAGTTTCGGACCATCAACAACAGTACAAAAAAACCTGAACAGCCTTCTCAAGCAGATATCAAAACAGTACTCGCAGAAGTACTGAATGAAACAACTTTCATAAGAAAAGACAGACTGTATGGAAGCCTAGCAATCATCATGAAGAACGAATCGGCGGCAAAAAAATGTGCTTTGTCACCGATTCGTTCGAAAAATTTCACCTTTTATCCATCTTATATGGGAAAAAAAACTCAACGCATATGGCTGGATGCAATGATGCCAGATGTGGACTACTGCTGGCTCATAGCTGGCTTCATCGATCCAGTGAATGACAACGTGATTTCCATTGGGAAAACCACAGGCAATGCGTTCAGTGGAACAGGTATAGAGCTGGTAGTACAAATGAAGCCTGAACGCATCGCCCAAATACCCGACAGAATCCTATTAGAGGACCACGGGTATATAAACATTAGCGTGGAGGGGAGAAGGCCGTCCTGCCATATCTGTGCAGGCAGAGGGCACCTGAAGGCCGCTTGTCCCCAACTCAACAAAAAGAAAACCCTGCTACCAACACCAGCTCCACCACCACCACCACAACAGATAAACAAACAACAAAACTCAGTCCCACCCAACCCGTCCCTCAGTAACACCACAACACCACCACAACACAAACAGTCACAACACATTACCCCAAAACAAAATACAGGCCCACCCAACCTCTCACTCAATAAAACAACACAACCACCGCAGACACAACACACAACACAGTCTAACATAGTGACATCCATCTCCCCCACAAAGAAAACCAACACGGAAACATTACCAGCAAACATACCTCTTCCCTCCAACACTGAAGATAACCCAACGAATTCGGAGGAAGAAACGGAGTCCTTCAGACAAATTAAAAGGAAAAAAAGAAAACATGTGCAAAACACACAAGGACAAACAACCCCCACCCAAATCGCAACACAATCTAACAAAACAGAAAACACCCCTCCAGCAACAAACAAAACCAAACCTGCCCCTCCCCTCTTCGAAACACTCACACCATCGGAAAAAAAGACATTACACTATACTTACATCAACAGAAACAATAATAAATTAAATGAACTCATATACAATAATCCTTCGGTACAAACCGAAGGTGTAAACTTTGTTTCGTCAGAAAACCACCCACATTTAAAACTAATAAAAATCCCAATGAACCTCTACCAAAAACTAAAAAAGGATTTTAAGGAGGACGTAGGACCACCCTCTGTCAAACCCATAAACCGCGTCCTACTAAAAAGCTTTCCCCCTCCCCTTCCCCTCCCCAACACAACTCCAAACACCCCAACCCCACCACACACTGACGACCCCACACCACCACAAGACACCCCTTCACCCAACACCCCCGACCCCATGGAAGTCGTGCAACCCGAACCCCGGGAAGCGGAAAGGTAGGTCTCTACACTCTCCTTTGGCTCTGCCGCCCACATGGATGTGTTAAGAGTAGGATGTTTGAATGCACGTGGCCTGGGCTCAACTTGGAAGCAAGCAAAGCTTCTAAATGACCTCAGGTCATGTAGTATAAATGTAATGGTTATCTGTGAGACTCGAATCAGCGTCATGCGGCAGCTGGCCCCCACCTTCGATGACTTTGAGGTGCATGCATCTCTCTGTCAACCTGGAGGTGGGGGTGGGGTTGTCGTGCTGCTGCAAAAACACCTGGGTCTTGCCGTACAGGTTGTGCACTCGGACCCGGAGGGTCGTTTGTTGGTGCTAGACGTTGGCAGTAGTGAAAGTGCGGCCTTGAGACTGGTCGCCGTCTACTCCCCTTTCGGAGCTGAACGGCCCGACTTCTTCCAGCGTTTGGAGACTTTTCTGGGAATGTCGCGTTCCCTGCTTCTAGCGGGGGATTGGAATGACATCCTGGATGCACGTTGGGACTATGCAGGAGCATGTCCTAATAGAGGGGGGTGTAACAGCCTCAAGGGGTTACTCGACCGTTTTAACTTGGTCGATAGATATCGACTAGATTTTCCAACTGTGCCTACCTGGACTTGGAGAAACCACAGTGGTCAATCTAGATCGTACTTAGATAGATTCTTAGTTAGAAGTAAGGATAGGGACATATTAAGCTGTCCAGAAATGCGCACGGTTGGCTACACGGATCACAAATTAGTGACCTGCGTGGTCAATCTCGAGAAAACACATAGACAGGGTCCCGGTTACTGGAAACTTAATTTGTCTTTACCGGCAAAAGAGACTTACAGAAACCGGATTAGCAGATTAGTTAAGGAGAGGTTGACGGGTGCAATCGTCAACAACCGATGGTGGGCATCTCTCAAAAGAGAGATTAGAACAGAATCAATAAGTTATAGCAAGATGTTAGCTGCCAATAGGAATAGAAACGAGAAAGAATTAACAGGTAAATTAGAAGAGGCAATCAAGAGCGAAGATGTGGCCAGAGTGCTAGCATCGAGGACGGCCTTGAACCAGTTTTTCGATGCAAAGCATGAAGGCTGCGTCATTCGAAGTAAAATACGTGCTCTAGGTAATGAGGGGGCCAAAGCCGTTGGATGGGCCCGCGTGACAGAAGCTAAAAGTGGAAATCGATCCACCATCCGGTCGTTGCAAGACGAAGATGGACGAGTGATCCGGGAGCCTAAGCAGATGTGCGAGGCCTTTCAAAAGCACTTTGCCCGATTGTTCGGGGGAGGCGAGGGTCCGGGCCGGGGCGTGGATTTCGGTCCATACCTCGACGGCCTGCCGCGTCTCTCGAACAAAGAGGCAGAGTCCTGCGAGGGACCAATCTCGGCCGATGAGATCGGAGATGCGCTGAGCCAATGCAGCAGACGCAAATCTCCAGGTCTCGATGGTATACCTTACGAACTTTATTTAGCAATGCCGGTCTTCTTCTCCGAACTCCTCGAAGCGGTCTACTGCAATTGGCAGCAGAACGGGAGAATTCCTTGTTCTGTAGCCAAGGGCGTAGTCACGCTGGTGAGGAAGGACGAGAACAAGGGGGATAGTATAAATAATTTTCGGCCCATAACCCTGCTAAACACAGAGTTAAAGATTTTGGCCAAGGTGTTAGCAAAGAGGTTGGCGCTTGTCGTGGGTGGCCTGGTGGGAGATGCGCAGACATGTGCTATCCCATCCAGGTCCATTCACGATAACCTCCACCTCATGCGATACATCATAGAGAGGGTTGGCAACAAACCCGGCTTCGGTGGGGCCCTGATCAACTTGGATCAGTCTAAGGCCTTCGATAGGGTCGACCATGGTTACCTGGATGCGGTGCTAGCGGCGGCTGGGTTCGGTCCTGTTTTCAGAGGCTGGATCACTGCCCTACATAGCAACCACATCTGTTCTAGGATCAAGGTGAACGGCTACCTTTCGAAGCCGTTCGAAATCACACGATCCATTCGACAGGGGTGCCCTCTCTCCTCCCTTCTGTACGTATTGACTCTCGAGCCTTTACTGAGGAAGTTGGAGTTGTTGCAGGGTATCCCCCTGGAACCAGGATTGAGCAAAGCGGTGTCGGCCTACGCCGATGACGTAACAGTAATGGTATCAACCGACTCGGAGATCGAGGCGATCGGTACCTTACTGGAGGAGTACGAAAGGTTGTCAGGAGCGAAACTGAACCGGGAAAAATCCATCGGGCTGCAACTCGGAACGTGGAGAGGCAAACCGATGCCTCCTGACGGTGTCGTCGGACACTGGACGGAGGGCCCGGTAAAGTTGCTTGGGGTCTGGTTTGGACCGGACCTCCAGGTGGAAAAGAACTGGAACGAGGTTACGAACAAGGTGTTTGCACTAACCCAGAAATGGGCCAAGTGTAAGCTGTCCCTAAAAGGCCGGGCGGAGGTGGCGAACATTTACATAGCGTCCGTCACTTACTACCGCCTGACTGTCGTGCCTTGCCCTAAGGAAACACTCACCACCATGGAACGCATGCTCTTCCAATTTCTTTGGAAGAAGCGTCCTCCTATGGTGAGAAGATCCATCTGCTGCCAACAACCTTCGAAAGGAGGGCTGGGGATGCCGTGGTTGATGATGCGTAGGCACGCATTAAGGCTACGGCACCTACAGGTATTCCTCACTGGTCAACCGGTGTGGGCTCCGTTCGTGAAACGAGCCTTTCCGAGACTCGTCTCACTCACCGAGCTACAGTCCTGGGTCAAGCAAAGATCCGGAAAACTGGGAGACTGGCACACTGAGTGTGCTCAGGCGCTCAGGGCTCTCTGGCAAGCGGGCCGGGCCATCGGTGGAGAATCCACCTCATCATTCTATAGAGGGCTGGTGGCTAGCAGGGGCGATGACACCCTTGGAGAGTCGCTGGACATGGAGGAAGACGAACTGGCCAGCCTGTTCGGTAGGACTTTCGGCCCAGGACCAATGGACAACTTCCAGAAGTCACTGGCCTGGCAGTGCTACCGAGGGGCTCTACCCGTTCGAGAGAGGCTCTACAGACACGGGCGCCCGGGCAGGGATCCCTCAAAAAAGATTTGCCCTAGATGCGTGCGTCACGAAGAAACCGTGGCGCACGCATTGGTGCAATGTCCGGGCGTGGCTGATCTGTGGGGCTACGCCGAACGACTGCTGTCGCTGGTGGCGCCGATTCAATTGACCGCCGAGTCCGTGATGACAATCAAACCGCCTCCCCTCTTCACAAAGGAAGCAAAGGCGGTTTTTCTGTGCGTAATAGCCATGTTGAAAGAGGTTGTTTGGTGGACACGATTGAAAGGTCTGAGGTCAGGCAACTTCCTCTCTGGCCATAGTCTGGTCTACTTCTTCCGATATCACTTCGGAAGAAGGATAAGAATGGAGAGAGAGGTGCTTGGCCACAGGCAGTTTTATGAAAGGTGGGTGATAGTGGCGAGAATGGCTCGTGTAAATGGGCCTTCTCTGTATACCATCCTGTAGGTAAAGAAGTAAAGGAGAGGGGAGCACCTTCTCCATGTGCTCCCCGGGCAAAGGATTGCACACTTTTTCGGGGGTGTGTGCAACCCCCATCACGTCCCCTCCCTTTTGAGGTTATTTTCGATTATTTTCATGTTACACCCTTTTTACTCGATTATATGTAAACTCCCCCTTTGTATTTGTCCCTTCTTTTTATGCCTTTATGGTAAATAAAGAAATCTATCTATCTATCTATCTATCTATCTATCTATCTATCTATCTATCTATCTATCTATCTATCTATCTATCTATCTATCTATCTATCTATCTATCTATCAAATAGAGGATCTAGCTGTCGTCTGTTCTACAGTGTGGATGTAATTCACTTCGCGCAGAAGTTTTGTTCAAATTTATTGCGGAAATTTTGTGAGTTCAAATTTAATTTTGATACTATTGTGTAGCTTGACCCCCCGTCTGAACTGTCAGGCGGTGGGTCAGCTCATCTTTACCCCTCCTAGAGGTGAAAAACCTGTTTTAAAAAATTTTGTGGCAAAAAAATTTCAATCGTCTGACAAAAATGTTAAACGAAGCGAACGAAAATAGTGGTGGGGGGACAGCGGTAAAAGTTGTAAGCTCGCACACTTTAGTCCCCCCTTCCTTCCCAACTAACGTCATAGAGAAGGGAGGAAAAATTAAAATAAAAGCAGACGAATCTGCGGAGAAAAATGACGAAAACACAAATCTGGACATGGATTCCAACAACGAAAAAAAAAATTTGAAAAATTGCATGACAATACTAATACCACAAACAAAGACACAACAAACAGAAAAATAACATTTGAAAATAACACCATAACAGAAAGCAAAGCAGACGACAGAGTTAAGATTTCATTTGCACAAACAACAAAGAAATCTTTGACATATATACCCGAAAATATTTCAGATGTGGCACGAAGAATCACAGACGCCAAACAATACATAAGTGAGGGAGAGAATGGTATTTTATCGGTAAAAATGCCTCAAGAACTCACCAAAGACATTGAAAGTCGAACGGTCGTATTCCGCACCATCAACAACACTTCAAAAAAACCTGAACAGCCTTCTCAAGCAGATATCAAAACAGTACTCACAGAAGTACTTAATGAAACCACTTTCATAAGAAAAGACAGACTGTATGGAAGCCTAGCAATTATCATGAAGAACGAATCGGCGGCAAAAAAATGTGCTTTGTCACCGATTCGTTCGAAAATTTTTACCTTTTATCCATCTTACATGGATAAAAGAACTCAACGCATATGGCTGGATGCAATGATGCCAGATGTGGACTACTGCTGGCTCATAGCTGGCTTCATCGATCCAGTGAATGACAACGTGATTTCCATTGGGAAAACCACAGGCAATGCGTTCAGTGGAACAGGTATAGAGCTGGTAGTGCAAATGAAGCCTGAACGCATCGCCCAAATACCCGACAGAATCCTATTAGAGGGCCACGGGTATATAAACATTAGCGTGGAGGGGAGAAGGCCGTCCTGTCATATCTGTGCAGGCAGAGGGCACCTGAAGGCCGCTTGTCCCCAACTCAACAAAAAGAAAACCCTGCTACTAACACCAGCTCCACCACCACCACCACAACAGATAAATAAACAACAAAACTCAGTCCCACCCAACCCGTCCCTCAGTAAAACTACACCACCACCACAACACAAACAGTCACAACACATTACCCCAAAACAAAATACAGGCCCACCCAACCCCTCACTCAATAAAACAACACAACCACCGCAGACACAACACACAACACAGTCTAACATAGTGACATCCATCTCCCCCACAAAGAAAACCAACACGGAAACATTACCAGCAAACATACCTCTTCCCTCCAACACTGAAGATAACCCAACGAATTCGGAGGAAGAAACGGAGTCCTTCAGACAGATTAAAAGGAAAAAAAGAAAACATGTGCAAAACATACAAGGCCAAACAACCCCCACCCAAATGTCAACACAATCCAACAAAACAGAAAATACCCCTCCAGCAACAAACAAAACCAAACCTGCCCCTCCCCTCTTCGAAACACTCACACCATCCGAAAAAAAGACATTACACTATACTTACATCAACAGAAACAATAATAAATTAAATGAACTCATAAACAATAATCCTTCGGTACAAACCGAAGGTGTAAACTTTGTTTCTTCAGAAAACTACCCACATTTAAAATTAATAAAGATCCCAATGAACCTCTACCAAAAACTAAAAAAGGATTTTAAGGAGGACGTAGGACCACCCTCTGTCAAACCCATAAACCGCGTCCTACTAAAAAGCTTTCCCCCTCCCCTTCCCCTCCCCAACACAACTCCAAACACCCCAACCCCACCACACACTGACGACCCCACACCACCACAAGACACCCCTTCACCCAACACCCCCGACCCCATGGAAGTCGTGCGACCCGAACCCCGGGAAGCGGAAAGGTAGGTCTCTACACTCTCCTTTGGTTCTGCCGCCCACATGGATGTGTTAAGAGTAGGATGTTTGAATGCACGTGGCCTGGGCTCAACTTGGAAGCAAGCAAAGCTTCTAAATGACCTCAGGTCATGTGGTATAAATGTAATGGTTATCTGTGAGACTCGGATCAGTGTTGTGCGGCAGCTGGCCCCTACCTTCGATGACTTTGAGGTGCATGCATCTCTCTGTCAACCTGGAGGTGGGGGTGGGGTTGTCGTACTGCTGCAAAAACACCTGGGTCTTGCCGTACAGGTTGTGCACTCGGACCCGGAGGGTCGTTGGTTGGTGCTAGACGTTGGCAGTAGTGAAGGTGCGGCCTTAAGACTGGTCGCCGTCTACTCCCCTTTCGGAGCTGAACCGCCCGACTTCTTCCAGCGTTTAGAGACTTTTCTGGGAATGTCGCGTTCCCTGCTTCTAGCGGGGGATTGGAATGACATCCTAGATGCACGTTGGGACTATGCAGGAGCATGTCCCAATAGAGGTGGGTGTAACAGCCTCAAGGGGTTACTCGACCGTTTTAACTTGGTCGATAGATATCGACTAGATTTTCCAACTGTGCCTACCTGGACTTGGAGAAACCACAGTGGTCAATCTAGATCGTACTTAGATAGATTCTTAGTTATAAGTAAGGATAGGGACATATTAAGCTGTCCAGAAATGCGAACGGTTGACTACACGGATCACAAATTAGTGACCTGCGTAGTCAATCTCGAGAAAACACATAAACAGGGTCCCGGTTACTGGAAACTTAATTTGTCTTTACCGGCAAAAGAGACTTACAGAAACCGGATTAGCAGATTAGTTAAGGAGAGGTTGACGGGTGCAATCGTCAACAACCGATGGTGGGCATCTCTCAAAAGAGAGATTAGAACAGAATCAATAAGTTATAGCAAGATGTTAGCTGCCGATAGGAATAGAAACGAGAAAGAATTAACAGGTAAATTAGAAGAGGCAATCAAGAGCGAAGATGTGGCCAGAGTGCTGGCATCGAGGACGGCCTTGAACCAGTTTTTCGATGCAAAGCACGAAGGCTGCGTCATTCGAAGTAAAATACGTGCTCTAGGTAATGAGGGGGCCAAAGCCGTTGGCTGGGCCCGCGTGACAGAAGCTAAGAGTGGAAATCGATCCACTATCCGGTCTTTGCAAGACGAAGATGGACGGGTGATCCGGGAGCCTAAGCAGATGTGCGAGGCCTTTCAAAGGCACTTTGCCCGATTGTTCGGGGGAGGCGAGGGTCCGGGCGGGGACGTGGATTTCGGTCCATACCTCGACGGCCTGCCGCGTCTCTCGAGCGAAGAGGCAGAGTCCTGCGAGGGACCAATCTCGGCTGATGAGATCGGAGATGCGCTGGGCCAATGCAGCAGACGCAAATCTCCAGGTCTCGATGGTATACCTTACGAACTTTATTTAGCAATGCCGGTCTTCTTCTCCGAACTCCTCGAAGCGGTCTACTGCAATTGGCAGCAGAACGGGAGAATTCCTTGTTCTGTAGCCAAGGGCGTAGTCACGCTGGTGAGGAAGGACGAGAACAAGGGAGATAGTATAAATAATTTTTGGCCCATAACCCTGCTAAACACAGAGTTAAAGATTTTGGCCAAGGTGTTAGCAAAGAGGTTGGCGCTTGTCGTGGGTGGCCTGGTGGGAGATGCGCAGACATGTACTATCCCATCCAGGTCCATTCACGATAACCTCCACCTCATGCGATACATCATAGAGAGGGTTGGCAACAAACCCGGCTTCGGTGGGGCCCTGATCAACTTGGATCAGTCTAAGGCCTTCGATAGGGTCGACCATGGTTACCTGGATGCGGTGCTAGCGGCGGCTGGGTTCGGTCCTGTTTTCAGAGGCTGGATCACTGCCTTACACAGCAACCACATCTGTTCTAGGATCAAGGTGAACGGCTACCTCTCGAAGCCGTTCGAAATCACACGATCCATTCGACAGGGGTGCCCTCTCTCCTCCCTTCTGTACGTATTGACTCTCGAGCCTTTACTGAGGAAGTTGGAGTTGTTGCAGGGTATCCCCCTGGAACCAGGATTGAGCAAAGCGGTGTCGGCCTACGCCGATGACGTAACAGTAATGGTATCGACCGACTCGGAGATCGAGGCGATCGGTACCTTACTGGAGGATTACGAAAGGTTGTCAGGAGCGAAACTGAACCGGGAAAAATCCATCGGGCTGCAACTCGGAACGTGGAGAGGCAGACCGATGCCTCCCGACGGTGTCGTCGGACACTGGACGGAGGGCCCGTTAAAGTTACTTGGGGTCTGGTTTGGACCGGACCTCCAGGTGGAAAAAAACTGGAACGAGGTTACGAACAAGGTGTTTGCACTAACCCAGAAATGGGCCAAGTGTAAGCTGTCCCTAAAAGGCCGGGCGGAGGTGGCGAACATTTACATAGCGTCCGTCACTTACTACCGCCTGACTGTCGTGCCTTGCCCTAAGGAAACACTCACCACCATGGAACGCATGCTCTTCCAATTTCTTTGGAAGAAGCGCCCTCCTATGGTGAGAAGATCCATCTGCTGCCAACAACCTTCGAAAGGAGGGCTGGGGATGCCGTGGTTGATGATGCGTAGGCACGCATTAAGGCTACGGCACCTACAGGTATTCCTCACTGGTCAACCGGTGTGGGCTCCGTTCGTGAAACGAGCCTTTCCGAGACTCGTCTCGCTCACCGAGCTACAGTCCTGGGTCAAGCAAAGATCCGGAAAACTGGGAGACTGGCACACTGAGTGTGCCCAGGCGCTCAGGGCTCTCTGGCAAGCGGGCCAGGCCATCGGTGGAGAATCCACCTCATCATTCTATAGAGGGCTGGTGGCTAGCAGGAGCGATGACACCCTTGGAGAGTCGCTGGACATGGAGGAAGACGAACTGGCCAGCCTGTTCGGTAGGACTTTCGGCCCAGGACCAATGGACAACTTCCAGAAGTCACTGGCCTGGCAGTGCTACCGAGGGGCTCTACCCGTTCGAGAGAGGCTCTACAGACACGGGCGCCCGGGCAGGGATCCCTCAAAAAAGATTTGCCCTAGATGCGTGCGTCACGAAGAAACCGTTGCGCACGCATTGGTGCAATGTCCGGGCGTGGCTGATCTGTGGGGCTACGCCGAACGACTGCTGTCGCTGGTGGCGCCGATTCAATTGACCGCCGAGTCCGTGATGACAATCAAACCGCCTCCCCTCTTCACAAAGGAAGCAAAGGCGGTTTTTCTGTGCGTAATAGCCATGTTGAAAGAGGTTGTTTGGTGGACACGATTGAAAGGTCTGAGGTCAGGCAACTTCCTCTCTGGCCATAGTCTGGTCTACTTCTTCCGATATCACTTCGGAAGAAGGATAAGAATGGAGAGAGAGGTGCTTGGCCACAGGCAGTTTTATGAAAGGTGGGTGATAGTGGCGAGAATGGCTCGTGTAAATGGGCCTTCTCTGTATACCATCCTGGATTGCACACTTTTTCGGGGGTGTGTGCAACCCCCATCACGTCCCCTCCCTTTTGAGGTTATTTTCGATTATTTTCATTTTATACCCTTTTTACTCGATTGTATGTAAACTCCCCCTTTGTATTTGTCCCTCCTTTTTATGCCTTTATGGTAAATAAAGAAATATATCTATCTATCAAATAGAAGACATCCTAGGCCACTGTGGGAAACGCAAATCACCCGGTATAGATGGTCTACCCTATTGAGTTTTACATAGGCATACCAGACTGGTTCTCTGAGGTCCTCAAAGTGGTCTACTGCAACTGGCAACAGAACGAGAGAATTCCTAATTATGTAAGCAGAGATGTAGTAACGCTGACCAGGAAAGATGAGAACAAAAGTTCAACACAGAGTTGAAGATTTTGGCCAAGGTGTTAGCAACGAGGTTGGCGCTCGTACTCGAGAACCTTGTGGCTACCTAATCGGAGCCATTCCAAATCATGCGTTCCATCCGTCAAGGACCCTCTCTCCTCCATTCTGTATGTATTGACTCTTGAGCCATTACTGCTATTGCAGGGCATCCGAATCGAACCATCATTGCGAAAAGCAGCGTCGGCCTATAATGGTGTCGAAAACCTCGGAAATCGGGGTGATCGGAACTTATTACAGGAATACGAAACGTTGACAGGAGCAAGACTAAACCCGAACAAGCCTGTCGGTTTTCAACTCATGGAGAGACAAACCCATGCCGGACGACAGCGTCGTTGGACGCTGGACGGAAGGACCGGTGAAATTGCTCGGGGTCTGGTTTGGTCCAGATCTGAAGGTGGACAAAAATAGCATATATTTTCACTAGCTCTGACAGTTTGGCAGGTGAACAGTGAGCTGCACTGATGAAGGGTGATATCCAGAAACATTAGTGTCTGCAGTTCTGTTCACATTCCAACACAAGAGCAAGAATGAAGGGTTCATTCTACTGACATGGCTATAAAATTGAGGCTTGTTTGCATAATTGCAAACGAATCGAATGTTATTATTAATATCCGAAAAACTCAGATTACACACACACACACACACATACACACACACACACACACACACACACACACACACATATATATATATATATATATATATATATATATATATATATATATATATATATATGTGTAATCTGAGTTTTAAGGGTATGTCAATATTTATTTATAAAACTAACTTATATTATATTTTATCTGATGAAAACGCACCATAGTTTTCTCTGGTGGCCCTTGAAATATGTATAATGAAATAAATATGGTTTTATAAATATAGTTTCCATTTGTTAATATATTGTATATTTACTCCAATAATTTGTTGAGTGCTTTATATCAGTTATAAAAATATTTGGCTTGTTGTATCCCAACAAATTAAATATAACCTCTCTCTCTCTCTCTCTCTCTCTCTCTCTCTCTCTCTCTCTCTCTCTCTCTCTACACACACATATATATATATACATATATATATATATATATATATATATATATATATATATAATATACGAGGGGGGGGGCTGAAAAGTTCATAGGCTGACTATGAAGGAGTGATGCTAGTGTTGTGAAATCTTGCAAGCGTTAATTTCAACTCTTTTTATTAATAACTGCATTGTTTCTTTCCAGAGAATATGTTGAAAAATAAATCTCATGTGGTCTTTCCACGAAAGTATCTTAGTCAGCCTATGAACATATCAACTGACCCTCGTTGGTTATATTAATGTTAAATATCTATCTATCTATCTATCTATCTATCTAGGGCGGGTAAAATTCCCGAGATCCATGGACGAGTTCTCTCCAGCGGTTTCTCTCCCTCATCATCGCTGCCATGTCCTGCGTCTCCAAGAGACCGGTGTGAGTCCTGAGGGCATCAACATATGTCAACCTCAGTCTTCCTCTTCCAGTGTGTCCATGCAGGGGCTCCCACAGGAGCACTGAGTACAGTGTCAACTCTGAATATCGGTGAGCATGTCCAGCTAACCTCAGTCTCCTCTGTGTTACTTTCGAGCTGACTTTTGGGTATACTGTGTATACTGATTAATGTTCAGAGCCATCCTCAGCATTTTCGTGTAGCACTCATCCACCATCTGAGAGAGTTTCTTGGTCAGTGTCCAAGTGTCAGACTTGTACAGCAGCACAGACTCCACTGTAGTGATGAAGAGATGGATCTTCAGGTCATATCTTCAGGACATATGTTCAAATAAGCCATAATTAATGTAAACTGTACAAAGTATGTTGTAAGAATTAAGTATATTATATAGTTTCCTGCTGCCGACATCTATAGCCAGGAGGTCCCATCTCCTTTAGTGTTTCTTTATAGGACCTCCGTCGGTTCTAACGACGAGTGCTATAGCTCTTTGTTAAACGGATTTGTCTGCCCAAGAAATTAGCATGAAAGTAGCTGAGCATTCCATAAACATGTGTACTCTTAAAGCATCACCACCCAGGGAGATTAAGCGTGACACTGTGTGAAAAAGTTGGCCAATAAGATTACAGGTAAAACTCATTATACTTTTTACAGCTGAGTCAACTGGAGCAACCAGAAATAATTGTTTCTACTTTTGGCACAAGGCCAGCAATTAACCATTACATTACTGGTACTTTATTTTATCGACACCGTAAAGATGAAAGGCAAAGTTAACCTCGGCGGGATTTGAACTCAGATCATAAAGAGACGTAACACTATGCTGCAAAGCATGGTGTCCGACTCTAGGGACAAAAGGCTCACCGTGAATCGAACTCATGACATTACGATCATCTAACCCGTAAGTCACGCACCTTTCCTCTATTTTTGAAACTTGATTATAATCAATAATAGAGATGTCTTTGTACATTTAATTCCTGTTTCGGAATGAAGCTTACATTTCCTCACAACACCATTACTATAATATGTTTTGTACCATTCATGGAAAGAATCAGTGGACAGATTTACAAGCAAAACCCATTCGACAGGAGACCCTTGGGTAGACCCCGATGAAGGTGGTTGGATAACGCTCATGAGCTTGGCTGGTCTCGCTTGGGAATCAAGCTGGATTAGTTGGAGACGGTTGTTTTCGACAGGACCCGCTGGGAAGCGTGTTTGATGACTCTGCCTCCATGACTTTCTCATGAAATGAATAAGTTGGCGAACTTCTAGACCTTCTCTCTACCTTGTAATCTGTAGATGATTCAGTTGGGTTTCGAACAGATTTAAAGATCTAAATATTTAAAGAAGAAGAAGAAGAAGATTTACCGGTACAAAAGCGGCAGAACCAATTTCTTAAGTGGGGGCTTCTATTCTGAAAACTTTCTGCTGTCCATCTCTCATGAGAGTTTCTTACTAATTTGATTGTAAATTTATTTTTACTAAGATAAACTGCACCAGTTTG